>JBBPKG010000198.1:0-20240 GCA_038089115.1 Fistulinella cinereoalba | reverse complement strand
ACCCGCACCCGCACCCGCACCCGCACCACATAAGTAGGGATCGTGTTCGTCCTGCGGCATCAGCCCATCAGTGGCATCACGCACATCACCCGTCGCATCCTTATTGCTCG
The DNA here is from genome assembly GCA_038089115.1 of Fistulinella cinereoalba. Taxonomy (NCBI): domain Eukaryota; kingdom Fungi; phylum Basidiomycota; class Agaricomycetes; order Boletales; family Boletaceae; genus Fistulinella; species Fistulinella cinereoalba. Next base: position 20,130 of record JBBPKG010000198.1, on the reverse strand, counting down.
GTCCTCACACCCCAGAGACCATCTATCCTTCAGGGCTGCACGACCCAGGCGAGGACAAAGACAGATATGGCGACCGAACCTGACGCATCACCATTGCGATCCAGAGCCGGGGGGCTCCCCTCTGACTGGTCGTCCCTCCCAGGCGACCTGCCCGTCCCGGCAGACGATGGGCTCGCAGATCACCTGCGCGCTGGGGTCACGCCCGCCGTAGAGCTGCCCGAGTCGGTGCTACTTCGCGCCACGCCGACGGTGTCGGGCGACTTGGGGTCCCAAGGACACAACGACGACGGGCAGGTCGACCTGCGTGCGTTGTCGTTCGAGGCTCCCGTACTGGTGTTTGCGTATCCGCGAACGGGCAAGCCGGGCGTGGCGAACCCGGAAGGGTGGGACGCCATCCCGGGCGCGCGAGGGTGCACGCCGGTGAGTGCGATCGCGTGGCACCCCAACGAACGGGCGAGGTCTGGACGGGCCTCGACCTCGGGGGTGGTGTTTCATCGTCTGCGTGGACTGACGGGCTGGCTTGCAGGAACTTTGCACCGTCCGGGATACCCTTGCCGAGTTACGGGCCGCACGGCCGGGCGGGGTGCGCGTCGTCGCGCTAAGCACGCAGTCGGCCGAGTATCAGGCAGAGGTCGCGACGCGGCTCGGGCTGCCATACCCGATTCTGAGCGACGAGGCGCGGACGTTTACCGACGCGCTGCGATTGCCGACGTTCGAGGTGGACGGGATGGTGTTGCTGAAGCGGCTCACGTTGTTGGTGTACAAAGGCCGCGTGATCGGGAGGGATTATCCGGTGTTTCCGTCAGATGAGGCGGCGACTAGGGCTTTGGAGTTGTTGCATTTGCTCGACTAACCGAAAGTTGCCCACGCCCGGAGCCTCCTCTTAGCCACAACACCAGAACACCGCAGAGGCTCCGAGTCCCGGGAAAGCGGAGGGCCTAAACGGAGGTCAGCGGATCAATGATTCGACGATAGATAAGAGGGCGATAGAGAATCAAGGTCCCGGGCTAACGGGGAATGGCGAGCGGAATCGAGCGCGAAACAGTTGTGAAATACTGTCAGTGTGACCTACCCCACCGACTCAGTCGACATAAGAGTTGTCGATGGGCATCGATCTACACGGGAAAACCAGAAGTTACTGTGATTGCATAGTCGCTTACCAAAATGGGGAGGGTGCGCGGATTCGTGGAAATCCGTGGGAAATATACAAGCCAACGATAGTGGATGTTTGGGTCTCTGTTGCGATTTTTCCGGACATCCGAACAGTCTGAGTAGGTACCACCTGACACGGTATCGACGTCAACGTTCAGGCAGCGCCCTACCGGCGTTGGCGCGTCGGGCGTTACAACACACTTTGAATAGTGAGTCGGCGCACTTAGTCACACACGCTTTTAGCAAGAGTCGGAACATTGCCACAGGAACCGCCTAACATTTTGAGGCTGATGTATACGGCGGTACGGGCTGATATGAACGTTAGCATAGCGGCTGGTATGTGATTGACTTGATTCTTCCTTGATTCTGCTACTCGGAGCATGGCGACGGGATGGCGGGGCGCCCTGATTTGGAAGGATGCTGCATTGAAGCTCCGCTTAGAATCAGGAGCAGCACGCCGTCGGGCCGCAAAGCGGTTCAGACGGATGTTCGGAAAAATCAACTCCCAGACTCTGTGCTACTTGTACGAAAAAAAATAAAGTAAAAAAGGTATCATCAAGCGAGAAAAACAAAAATTCGGAATCCCATTGGCAGAATAAGTTTTCTTCAGACTGCCAACTTGGGTCCTCCGAGCCTGACGGCCCGGATCCGATGTCCGATGATTGATTTCCATATCAAGCAATCGAACGAGATCACAAAGTCCGACCCGGGGTTGGACGCTCTTCAAGTCCCTCCGTTTGACACTGACTGGCGACAGCTTGAGCTCGTGGAGATTCATGCCATGTGGTATGTAATATTTGATTAGCATTTTATCTGTTCATATAATCGGGCTTTGCAGCAAGCATATTTTGAACGCACAAGTCTCGATACGCGCGCCGTGCTGCAAGCAATGGTTTGACTGCGCAGAATGTCACGCCGAAACGCAGGACCACACACTACGGAAGACGACGGAGATGGCGTTCGCATGCAAAAAATGCAAGAAAGCCTTTCGCAAAGACATGACGAACTACGAGGAAAGTGACGAGTATTGCCCACACTGTGACAATCACTATGTGAGTGAGAGATTGGGCGCGATGCCATTTTGGTGATGCGTATATCTGCAGGTGATCGAGGCAAAGACGCCACAGGCCGTGGTTGGCGTCGAGGGTGAAGACGCTCGAGTGGATGCGCGGTGAGCTTTGTCCACCCATCGTGTGTGTACACTGACGCGCAATCACTGGAATTTTAGGATGATCAAGGACGAGCGCATACGGCAGGATCCGCCGAGGTCCATTTTCAACAGGGACGATTTTTGAATTTTTGAATGCACTATGACGGAAAGACGACTTTCCTTTTTGGTGTTTATCGGTTTTAGTGATCAGTGACCGAGCTAATTCAGATAGGAGGAACCCAATTTCCATTTCATGACTCACGAAATGGCGGTTGGTTTTCTCCTATCTAAATAAGCTGCCCCTCTACTGTACCCCTTAAAAGCTCAGTCTCGGACATCCATCCTATCTCATCTCCTTCGCCATGGCCTACCAACTCATCTACCCTCGTCACAATGGCGCTCTCAACCAAAACCCGCCTGGTGGTGATGCTCATATCACCACGCATGCCTCGGACTGGCTTTGGGCTGTCTTTGCGGTCATGATCCTAAGCTGGTTCGTTGCCGTGGGTTACACATACGCAGTTTGTACCCCTTAAATTCCTAGCCTCCTTTCCGCTGACCTATTCTTCCGCAGGACCGCAGGCATATTCGGATTTTCCATGTCATTCCCACCATTGTTCTCGCTGTATCGACTATTGCATACTTTTGCATGGCATCGGACTTGGGCTGGACCGTCATTCGCACAGAGTTGCATCGTCATGAGACTCGTCAAATCTGGGTACGGTCTTTATCCGTTTTTTGACTGCGCGACGTTCTCATCAATTCCCAGTATGTGAGGTATATCCAGTGGTTCATCAACGCGCCCTTGATCCTTCTCGGAGTGTTGTCTTTCACTACTATGTCCGTCCCGCACATCCTGTCCATTTTGTTCTTCTCCTGGTTCTATGTCCTCAACGGTTTGTTCGGCGCGCTCACCGCAAGCTCCTATAAGTGGGGCTTCTTCGTATTTGGCTTGTTTGGCCTCTTCTTCATCTGGTAGGTGCCTCATCCTTGGGTGTGAAGTAGGCGGCTCACCCCTCGCTTGTTAGGTATCAGCTGTTTGGCCACGTTCAACATTACCCATTCCGGGGGTCTTTCACAACGGGTTACTATGCCACCGCAGCCTATATTTCCTTCATATGGATGATTTATCCGATCTGCTGGGGTCTTTCAGAAGGCAGCAATACCATCTCGGTGACATCGGAGATGGTATTTTACGGTATCCTCGATTTACTCGCTGGTCCTGTGTTCCTTCTAGGCTTCATCGTGTTCGTCGCCTCACTCACCTGGGAAGATTGGAGAGAGACTGCATACGGCACCACTGACCGCGGCGAGTTTGAGGGGGAGGCGCCCCCAATGAAGGGACCTGCACCTGGAGCGGCTCAACCCCAGGCTGCGCAAGCAGCTCCTCCGACTGCAAACGCTTGATCGTCGACTGTTTTTAATTCTCATTTTGCACTAATCAAGCATCTGTCATAACTATTCATTTTGCGCTCGAGTCTACAGTGAGCTAATCATAATGTGTACTACCTAGTCGCGATTATCAATCTATATATCTTCAGCGAAGATTTTTGATGTGATGTACATGAAAGAATGATGGTGGCAAAGGGAATTGCGTGTGCGCCAAAACACTGCCACGAACTGGGCGCCCTCCTGACTGTCATCAGAGGGTGTTGTCGTCGCCTAGCGCTTCGTCCCACTGCACGTTCTAATCCACTACCATCTACCGCAGTCTTGTACTTGTCTTTCTGCTGCGCATTTCCAGACGTATTTCGACGACGACGACCGTTCCGCAGCCGACGCCGCCGCGTTCGCCTTAGCATCATGTCGAGTGCACGACGGCAGCCGTCCACGACCTCGCTCGCCAAATATGCCCGCACGACCTCCCCAGACACCTCAGCCCGCAACCTCGACTTCTGTAATGCTTTTTGGGGCCTGGGAGATGGTGGCGTCGACGTGCTCTTTGCGCGCATGCGGGGTGCTGCGCGCACGATGGAAGAGCTGCGTAATTTCTGGAAGGAACGGTACGTCCGTTTGTTCATGTCTTTCTCTCTTATTTGGGCCTCTGCGCCCAAGACACGCAAACGTCGCCTACCACTGCCATGATCCGCTCACCCTCGTGTTATTGTCCTTTTCAGATCAGCGATCGAAGAAGACTACGCCAAACGGATGGCCAAGCTGGCAAAGATGGCCATTGGAAAGGATGAAATCGGGTATGTAGCTTGGTTCATCCCCGTCGTCTTCTTCACTCTTTACCCTCGAGCGCTTTGGGAACCATTTGCTGATCCACCGCCACCCTTGTTATTGTCGCTGCTGTTGTCGTTGAATAGAGAGCTACGCAACTCGATCGACACCCTCCGCCTCGAAACTGATAAGCAATCTGGCTTCCACTCCCAGCTCGCCCAACAGATCCGGACGGACCTCGAAGGCCAAGTCAGTGCATTCGTTTCTAAGCAGCAACACCACAAGAAAGTCTATCAAGCAGCAATCGAAAAGGAGTTCAAAGTAAAGCAGACGCGGGAACAACATGCGAGCAAGGCACGCGAAAAGTACGAGTCCGATTGTCTGCGCATCAACTCGTACACGGCGCAGTCCACACTTGTGCAGGGCAAGGATCTGGAGAGGATCCATCTCAAGCTGGGGAAGGCGCAGCAGACGGTGCAGATGAACGAAAACGACTATGCACAGTTCACAAGGGTGCTGCAGGAGACGATGCAAAAGTGGGAGCAGGACTGGAAGGCGTTCTGTGATACGTGTCAAGATCTCGAGGAGGAACGGATGGAGTTCATGAAGGATAATATGTGGGCGTACGCCAACGCGGTCTCGACAGTGTGTGTATCTGACGATGAGGTCCGTGTGTTGTATGCGGCTCGGTTGATCGCCACGGCTTATACGTTTTGTTGACCATCACCAGTCGTGCGAAAAGATGCGGCTTGCATTGGAACAATTGGAGCCAGAAAAAGACATGGAAAACTTCGTCCGGGATTATGGTACAGGAAACGCGATTCCTGAACCTCCTGTGTTCGTCAACTATGCTGATACTGACGCGCCTCCTGTGTCCTCCACGCGGGTCGCCACACGACCCGCCAACTTCGTTCGCTCTACGCAAAGAACCAGTCGCTCTGCGGCTCCTCCCCCGGAGGACGAGGTATATGATGATACCAACCATGCTGGTGTTGGTGCCGGTGGTAGTGGTCCATCTCGCACTACGCCTCCTGACGCGCCCGCGTTGTCGAGAAGCGCAACTCAGAAATCGACTGGTCCTCCGTCGCTGGTGAATGGCGTTAGCGTACATGTATCTCCCACCCGAGAGCCTCAGAGACGCCACAGCACGGCGTCGGCACTTGTCAAGCCCAGTCCAGCTGATCCCGTCGATCCAACGGTCTCCAACACACAGCTTGTCGTTGGCGATCGCACCTGGGACGTGGATCCGAACAAGGACCCGCAGCAACAAAAGCCTGTTCAAGCCCGGACGTCGCCGCCGGTGGGTGAACAGGACCCCTTGGTCAAGCAGATGACGGACCTCAGCACGGCTGCCGCGGCAAATGGTCCTGCGAGGAGAAACACCATTCACCGGGACACGCCGCCGTCGTCTGTCGAGTCGCGCAAAGGCACTACCGAGTCCTCCCTCGCGACGCCGTCGACTACACCGAGCAACAACGCTGCACCACGGGACCTCCGTAATTCGGCCGACGTGGTCGTTGGGGCCTACCCACTCGCGCAGGTACCGTCGCGCTCGGCGTCGCCCAATCCGCCTAAGGCTGCATTGGTAGCGCCACCTCCGCACTCGGTACCGCCCTCGACATCGAATATACTCGTGGATCAAGTCTTGGTCGGGTATCCGCGGCCCTTCCCCGGTGAACCTCGAAGCCGAGCCAACTCGTATGTCGGCCCCCCTCCGGTTGTCAGTCAGCATCAGGATCACGGCGTACCGCGTCCGACGAGTAGGGCCGGATATCCGGGCGTAGGCACGCAATCACTGGTCCCTCGACCACCGTCGCCTGCAAAAGGGCCTAGCCCGACGACCGCTGTGCAGCCATACAACAGAGGTCCACCCGCGCCCAGTATGACGCAGAACAACGGTAACCTGCACCGTGACATATCCGTTTCACGCCGACCTGTTACGCCGACCAATCCGGTGGGCATCGCGCTGGGCCCAGACGGACGTGTGGTGCATGATATGATGGCACAGCAAGCTGTGCAGCCTGTGCGGCAAACGTCGTCACACTATCCACAACCAGGTCCGCCGCCGCAAACGACTCAGGCCCCTCAGGCCTACGGTGGATACCAGGACGCAAGCAGGGCACTGACGCACACGCAGCAACCACAGGCACTCCAACAGGCACCCGCGCCCCCCCGAAATGACTATATCGTGGCGTCCAACACGTACTCGAATGCACAGTCGTACGCTTACGGGCACACTCCCCAGCATCCGGCCTACAATGAAGGTTACCATGGCCAGGGGTACCCGCAGGCGCCGCCGCCACCCCAGGCCAATTACAACAACTATGGGCAGGTGGGGCGGCCTGCATACCCACAGCCGAATCAACAAGCCGTGGGGCATGTAGCGACAACTCCAACCGCGGTCGTAACGACGACACAGAGGTATACGCAGAATAATGCAGCTTATTATCGATCAGCGAGTCCGGGAATGCAGCGGTCGCCGTCTCCTGCTGTGCCACGCACGCAGCCCCCGCCGACGGGAACGTACACAGACGACGGGCGGCCGATCCTATTCTATGGTACGTGTGTCCTCGTATGGGTGCTTCGATCTGGTGCTTACTATGTTTTTTTTTGGTGTGGATAGTCAAGGCGCTGTACGACTATGCTGCGACGATAGACGAAGAGTTCGACTTTCAGGCGGGAGATATCATCGCGGTGACGGATACGCCCGAAGACGGGTGGTGGAGTGGTGAACTGCTGGACGATACGCGAAGACAAGCGGGGCGGCATGTGTTCCCGAGTAACTTTGTGTGCTTGTTCTAACGTGGGCACATGTGTGTATGAGACGAGCTTCAGCTGGACGTTTATGTTGACCTGTCTTTGCTTCCTCTCTGTTATCTTTCACCAATCTCTTCTTGACCACAGTTTTCCTTTTTGCTGCTTCGCGATCTAACAGGATATATTCCCCCTCTTCTTAGCCCCTTTCCCCCCATCGTCTCCCCTGTTCTCGATCTATAATCCATCGACATCACGTATATGTACCCTGTTGTGTGTTGTTTTTTTAGATGCATGACTCGAGGGATGTACTCACGACATGTTAACAAAGTTCTCTTACAACTGATTTGTTTGGTCTTCTGATGGACAACGACGCTGGCCGTGATCCAGACAAATTCCGATCAATGAGTTTTTCCATGAAACTATCGCACGTGCGGCAGACCGCAGTCTTATCGTACGTAACTAGTCTTCATAGCAATCCCAGTTGTGCAATGGCACTGTCACCGCTCACGAACCGCCTTGAGACTAAACATCGGATTTGGCCCGCGTTGGCATGCCATATCTATGATACGGCATCTGCCAGTCTCGCAGAGATCTTGACGCAGAGAATAGGAGGTTCCATATGCAGCGAATGCGAATGTGCCGACTCTCGGGGATGGATCTTTACGCATGGGCGACCGAGTGTGACGGGGCTCGTCCTAGATCGGTGCCTATAATACAAGTTCAAGCTAACAGACCCGTATACCCACCCACCCGCGGACTAACCGTCACGGTCGTCGTGGAACCACCACCATCAACAGTGAATTATGGGACTAATAGATCCGAACGCCCTGTAAGGCATATCCCGGGGCCAGGCCATCAATTGTTGCTAACGTGGGCCTTGGTATTAGTATGCCGCGGACGAGATAAGATCCATAAAAGTAGCTGGTGTTTCGGAAATGAGGTACAGGCGCGATGGGGTGACGGGCCAAATGCTTCCGGCATTCATGGAGTTGGACTAAAAAGATGGTGACCGGTGTCCATCCAAAATAGAAGTGGGCCCGGTTAGGAGCAACGTACATCGGAATATGGAATCAAAAAAATGACCCTCATATCCACGACCGGCCAAAATACTCCGGAGATGAATCACGCTGGCCGTTCGGACAAGACATAACAGTGTTTTGGGATCAAAGTGTGCAGTGCCAACTGCGACGCGTGATATGTCAGCCATCCACGTCGCAATATTGTTTCCCCATTTTCAAGCGCTTCCGACGGCGGGCCACGAAGCGCATATGGGACGATCGGCGCTAGGCACGCAATGAATAACCCTCAGAGCCTTGACAACAGTGATGCCCAGTGAAGAGGTCAGCCGCACTTTCCTTTTCCCCTTGTTTTAGCGTTATGTAGCCCCACGATATATCATGTTCCTGTTTACTTTTTACTTTCATGTTTAGATGATGGTACGTGTATCGCCGCCGCCGCCGCCGCTCGCGTCCCTCACCGGTGGGATGTCGTGACATGTACCTGATGCGCAATGTCGAGAAAGTCAGCGATATGGTCGTACTCGTCGCGTGCGTTATCGGTGTCGCACGACGGAGATGGATCCGATCAGTACAGAGGCTGACACTTTCCTGATAACGACGGCGACAACGATAAGATCGAGATTTGATAGCAAGACAAGACCCTCCACTTTTTATGTATGAGGCGCAGGGTAGGCGGGGCGTATCGAGGAACACAGGCAAAGATGGTTCAGATAGCCAAATAGCTAAATATAACCGCTCGATGCTGGGGAAATAAGTTGCGGTGTTGAATAAGTACCCTAGAGGTCGTGAAGAGACGCCACATCGGAGCTATGTCGTACACACGGGATCGTATGCGACGAGTAGCTCGCGCGAAACTCCAAGACAGAAGACGCCTCGTAGTGGAATGTAAAGACGTGCAGTAACATCGGTACCCCATTTCAGTTGCCTGCCGGATCAGGTAGGGAGGATGGCATTGGTAGATGGCGAGCTAATGCGTCTTCAGCCTTCCGGACGTACGTTTCTTTATCGGGATGATGCGCCCGCATCATTACCGTCAAACGGCGCTGTACCCGCAATCACCCCCATCGGAAGACGAGCGCGTTACTACTGCACTGGCCGCTGCATCTGATGTGGGTAAGAGAACAAGATGGGCCTGTTTCGTTGAATCATTCATTCAATATCCTGGATTAAACGACGGGTTCCCGACGGAAGTAAGTATTGGTTTTCGGTCACCGCACGAGTACTTTGTCGATGTCAAGATATTGATGGTAGATCAAGCGAGGCACATACACATCCTCGATATGGGAAGGCAGTGATAAGGATGGGTGAAATATCGAACTCCGCCGGATAACACCGGCAACCTTCCTTGCCCTGTACAAAAGTCGGCTTCAATCTAAGACAGTATCAACTCTTCGCGCGAGGAACGTGTGGCACGTTCCCTTGCACATGCAGTCAGTAGTTTAATCCTAATTAGTATAGAATCTTGGGGTTACCGTGCCGTATTTTGCTAGTACACACTTGCCATCAGTCCTCGGCTCATATGCCCCGGCCGAAAAACGCGTTTTGATAGGGTTTGCGACTTGCTTCTCATCACAGTCAATATCCGGCTGGCAGGTCGGTGTTCCTTGAAGCTGTCTATCGATCCCCACTCGAGTACAACGACAAGGTTGAGATCGGGCCGATTACTACTGAGATTTGAAGACGCTGATAATCGGGTCGGTCGATCATTCCAGGCGTCATGCATGTCCATATAGGCCGATGGCGCGGAAAAGAAAGACAAGCCGGAATGGGGTTCTCTTGCTCAGCTTGGGGAAAGCTACTAAGGCCGGTGCAAGAAAAGGATAGATTGAGGTTCCGGGGGAAGAACAAACACCGCAACCGATCACACGCAAGGTAGGAGAGACAGCGACACTGAGAATGCAGGTCGCGGAGACGGAAATATGTGATGACAGACATCTGAAACCGTGTCTTTACCGATGAAATGGTTCCGGAAGAATAGTGTTAGCGGAACGTTCCGGCTGAAGGACCGTGCAGTGCTAGTGAAGTACAGCACTGGCATAACGTTCGTCTTCATGGTCAAGGGTCGGGTGCTTATAAAAAGCCGAGCTGTGAGCAGACCAAGTACGGTATCGTCTTTTAAGTTTAGTGCCGGAATCATCACAATACCCGGCTCAACTGAAACACAAGAAATCATTGTCCAACGCCTCATTGCTATCTGCGGAGATCGTAATCAGTGTCGCACCGTATAAGACCTTCCGAGTCTCCGCATCGATCCCCTCATCAGCACACACACCCATCCACACCATCTATACTATGCGTGCCTACGCCATCTACGAGCACCCCGAATTCACTCTATCCGAGGATAGTATATCCACCCTTCATAAAATGGCGGCGGCCCTCACCGTCGTCGCGGCATCGGGTGCAGCCGTATATGAGATCGCAACTCACGTCGATATCAAAGCAGGGTAAGTCGTGCTCTGTTCAAGACATGTAATGGATCAGCTGACGGAAAATCCTAGTCTCTCTCTCCTGCTATGACCGTCATGGTCTTGGGTTGTATACACGAGTGTCACGCTTGATTGGAGTGATAGTTGCTAGATGCGATGAGCTGGCGGTTATACGAGTAAGGAAGGCTTACCGTTAGGGGTTGCAATGGGAGGACCAGATCGGTAGATGAAGGGGTGGGGATCACGCGATCACGAGTTTACCTTATAATCATTATTGATCCATTACGATTAGCTTCTTTGATAAATTCATGGGTCCAAGCCTGTCGATAACCGTATCCACCTCGAGTACGAAAATCAGCGACGTTGGGCAAATGATGGAGCGACACGGGGTCTACGACTAGCCTAGAGTTGCTGGATCCTTTGTTGCACCTTTTCCCTCACTGTCTGGTACGCGCTCAGCAGCGTTTGCTCGTTGATGACGATTTCGGTGGAGTCAGCCTTAGGACGGCTGACCCTGGAGGGAATGGTCATGGAGTCGGTCTCAACGATAATTCTGGGACGGAAATGAGCGCGGGTGCAGACAGAGAGCAAGCGATTACCCATCGTCGATGGTCTCGTCGAGGGAGAGCAGGACGAGGTCAAGGTTTTCGAGCACGGCGCGCTTCTCAACCTGGTTCCGGAGAAGGAGCGAGATGGAATCGAAAAAGGCGGTGAGCACGGAGTAGAGCATGATCTCGTTTTCGGTTGGTGCGCCGATGACATAAAATATGAGGTCGAGCGAGTGGCGGAACACGGCGAGATGGCCGTCGAAGAGAATCACATCGCCTAGAGTGCATGTGAGCAAGCACATTACACGACGAGACACGCGTCCGCACCGCCCGGTTTTTTGGTCTTCTGCCAGAGACCCTTCTCGAACGTACGCTGGTCCTTTGGTGCGCCAAGGTCCTTTGGACGATAGTATTTTGCGAGCACGCGGTGGCCCTCGCTGTCGAGAATGAGGAGCGCGTTGACGCTGTACAAGGACAGATTCTGGTTCATGGTGACGGTATGACACGGAGTTTGAAACGTGTATGGACCCTCGTTCAGGCATGTTTTGGGGTGCAAAGAACATCCTTGTGCAGGGCCCAGCCTAGATCGATCTCTTTACCGAGACCGTTCAAAAGAAACGCATTGTCGTGCGCAGACGCCCCAACCGCTGAGAGCTTGCTCCTTTCGCCCATCCGACACCGCCAGGACATTCTGAGTCAACGCCTCTTTGAGGGTACCCACAACATCGGAAAAACCGGGCGCCGACTAGGAACAGGTGTGCCTTCATCACCCTCCGGCTCAGGTGGGTCGCTCTCTCCTCCATTTTGCCGTGTTCGTCGGTGTGTACCCCCTCATAGGCCATCCTCCGACCATGGGCCATATGTGATGTATTGCAAAATGTGGGACATGCGTTGCTCATTGACCTGGTGAAAAATTTAGGGCGCTGGTTCAGCCGTGGAAAGGGGCAAGTCCTTTTTCCTTGCACTTTTTCTTTCTTTTCTTTTTTTCACTGACGCGCAATATGGTATACAGCCTTGGCATATGAAGAGTCTCTACTCGTCGAGACGCTGACAGGTATCCACAGACGTTACCAAACCACATGCTACACCCCTCTCGCAGTGTCCGCGGTGACAGCTTTGCGCGTAGCCAGGTGACGCAGTTTCGTCTGCTATTCATCGACCATATGACGGCGTTCTCCGACTCCCGCAGAGTCATTTCATTTTAAACCAGTGTCCCGCTCCATGAATCTAAATTATCTGCCACCCCGTGTCCATGCACTCGTCCATCCTGTATGATCAGTCTCTGCGCCCCCTCTCCCCGTGCTTGTCGGTGCGCTGTAGACTGTATGTTAGAACTACGCCACCTACGCCTCAAAGGCGGCGTACTCGCCGTCTTACAACGCCCTTCCCAAAGCATTATACGCCGCACGGCGCACCTTTTCAAGGTCCACGGACCCTTATCACCGGATATCTCCTTGATATCGCTTCACCGCGGCCCACGTGCTGTACAGCATGCGTACCGCTTTACGTCAATGTCAACATACCTTTGCCTGCCCTCCCCTCGCTTGTGGGCCAAGGGGCGTCGTTGCGTTCGCTCTCCACGGACACGCTGGACTCGCTGAGAGTCATGTTCCTCTCCTAGCCTGTCGTGGATCTCAGCCATCGTGTGTCGGTCCGGTTTAGTCACCCCCGCGGCTAAATGAATGCTCCATCTACTCGATGAATTCAGCAATTTCCGCTCACAATACGTCTGTTCTGCTCCTCCTGGCTCGCAGAATGATGGGATGGTGAGCCTTTCGTCATACGTCTGTTAAACTCTTTGAGGAAGAGGGTTTGTTGATGATCAACCTTCAGCTCAATTTGGTGCGTCCATGACGCCATCCCATGCACCGCCTTGACGGGCCGGGAGGCGCTCAGCTTACCGTCCTCCGGAACATGCACCCCTGCCTGCATCCTGTTACCAATCCTGTTGCTGCCCTGCTTCGGATTTGCAAGACATACGAAGTGCGGCAAGCATAGGGAAGCCATGTTCCTCACAATCGTGTTCAGTCTTGTCCCGCATCCGACAAATGAGGAAGTATAAGAAGCTTTCCTGTCTTGGATCTTGACCCTTAACCAAGACCCATTTGAAAGTCGCCTCACTGACTGCAAAGTTGGTACCCGACTTTCCACTCTATTCGTTCAACGACGCTTTGATAGCCTCCGCCCTGCTAACCCTAGTCTCTTCTGCTCACGCTCGCTTTTGCCCTTTTCACTCTCGTCATGTCTGGCCTCGACTATTCGACCTTTTCTCTGTGGTGAGTATGCCCGGTCTTCGCGCACCATTCGCCACAGAATGAGCATCCTTTCAGCTCGGCCTTGACGCCCTCCCAGCCAGCATCAACTTCGGCGAGATCTTACCCCGCTGACCCCAACGAGCAACACGTTGCAGGGGATGTCATCGATTCACATATATGTGACACGCAACGTGATGATCTTCCCTTAAGGTCCGTCCTTGCCGCCCACGTGTAATATGTAAATGTCCTTATTCTCGAACAATCCAACTATTGCAGCCCAGAAATGACTGATTATCCACGTGAGGAAGCGTTGGCGCAGTTGGGACCGTATCAAGGACAGGGGCCCAGTGATCGAACTTCGGCGTTCCCTGGTTCTCCGTTTCTAAGCGACCCGGCCGATGACATACAGGGTAGCATCTTGTGCGCCCGGCTCGGTGGGTTTCACTTTACGTCGCCCTACAGTGGTGCTGTTGGTCACGGGCATGGATCTGATGACCTGGTAAATGCACCGACGGGCATCATGGAGAATGTGTACGTCCTCATCACGTCGTTGTTGAGTCTGAATCTTTTCCCGCTTACGTTCGATGGCAGCTCTTGGAGTTCGCCACACAGCCTACATTACCCCACACCATTCCATGGTTCGGTCTCTCCGTCTGCCAAAAGTACTTGCCCAATCACCGAGGACGCGAGGCCGGAGCTCAGTCTGATTCACTGTGACGTCAGCTCTCGCATATCTCCTGTGCGTCGAACGAGTATGATGGCGGTGGCTACAGACCATCCGCTCGGTAAAAACTACGAGTTCGGCCTTGCAGGCGCTTCTTCTTCGCCACTCACGGCCATGAGCATGGATATGTCGCCCTTCTTGTCAGGCGGGGTCATCACGAGTCCCTCGCCCCCCTCCACGATCTACCAAGATGACGACTTTTCATCTTCTTCGGGTGGGGAATGCAGCGCGCACGCGTTTTCGGCATATTCGGAGCAGCAGCAGCCTGGCCAGGGCATGATACACACAACCGCGCACGCGCCGGCGGCGAGCCACTACCCCCTTGATCGCCAGACCGCAGTTGCGCCGTCCTCTTCGTCATCATTCGGTGGCTTTCAAGAGGGGCCTGAAGCGGCGCAACATCATTCGGGCCTAGATCATCACCGTTACGCACCATTGGGCATGCCCACGCCTTTGCCTGGCTACTCGTCCTCACAGTCGCCGCACGATCACCCCATTTGCTGCGATGAGCCTGCTTGCTTTGGTGCAGCCATGCACGCCGCAGGGAGGGGCGAAGAAGGAGAAGAAGAGCTCCCGAGGCCGGGGTCAGCTCCTCCACTGATGGATAACGAAGTGCCCTTTGTTGGCGACGCCCGAGCGCTCCTCCAGTCACCCCTTGAAAATGTCGCGCTGTCCTGTGAACACATCGCCGGTAGCGGTCGACCACACACTACCTGGTACCATTACCCTCCTCTTCTTTCATCTCCCCATCCTTCCCAGGTCGTCGTCGCCCCTGCCGCACAAGGTGCAGGCGTAGGCATAAGCCAAAGTCCGCGATCCTCCCCGAGGAGGGCTGGTTCGATCGGCCACAATTCACAGAAAACTCCGCCAAGCTCGCGTCATCTGCGCCGGTGGTCCTCGGTGACTAACCCTGCATTGCGCGGCTCGCCTCCCTTTCCGTCGTCCTTTTCCACGAATGTCGTCCCATTCCCCCGGTACCATCTTGCTGGGGTTGTACCTCCAACACCCTCTGCCCCCGTCCCTGCGCCGTCCGATAGTACCTTTTCGCAGTTCTCGCCCGAGGGCGAGTCAGATGGGGATGACGCTCCGACGGCGTTTGGCGTGCCGTTACCTCATGGTACCGTCGACGTCGCCGACACCATCGTCGTCCCTGCAGACCAACCACAATTCCAAGTATCATCGCAGTCACAAGCTCAAGCAACAGCTCCCGTCAGCCGCGGCGTCGTCCGGTGCGAGGGATACCTCATCGACGAAGAATCCTGGTCTGTCGCACTCTCGCGGCCCGACAAGGCTCTGCACGTCTACGAATGCCTCTGGGACGTCCAGAACACGCCCTGCGGGATGTGGATCGAAGGCGATCAATCGAGCGTCGCCGACCACCTTGCGCTCTTCCATGGCTTCCGGGGTGGCGAGGTGACGACGCGCTGCCTCTGGCACGCGTGCCCGAAGCCACATATGAAGGGGACGTCCATCGCCCGGCACGTGGTCACTCATATCGGGTTCCGCGTCAAGTGCCACACGTGCAAGCACGAGTTTGCGCGCGTGGACGCCTGTAATCGGGCACATAGCCGGTCGGGGTGTCTTGGGGTCGGTCAGCCAATGTACGGGGACTTGCAGCGTGTGTTGGATGCGCGCAAGGTCGATCCGCTCCAGAGACCATGCAAGAAGCGACGTACGGACGAGTAGGCGTATCAGTGATTGTGAGTGGAGTGAACGAGTGAGCGGGCGACCTTCTCATTTCCGTCTTCTCGATCTTCCTCTCCCCATCTTTCCCCATCTTCTGCTTCTTCTCCCCTTGTTCGTGGGAGGGCACTTTTCCACCGGGCTGGTACCCACCATCATCTTCTTTCGTCTATCACAGATTCGCTTCGCTTCATCCCCCACCCCCTTTATTTCTCATAACTTATCTCTTTTAAAAAAAAGTGATAACGCATTGTTTCTTTTTTTGTTCTTCTTTTTACCCATCTTTGTAACTTGTACAACACATCCTAGTTCCCTCGGGGCGCATGTTCAACTGCGCCCGCTTCTTCCCGTAAGACATGCGTCATGCGCCGTAAGCGATGTCACCAACGGACCAGTCACGGTCCGTTCCCGAGACACTCTTATTACCGCCGAGAAACGATAAACGCAAACGACAGTGGCACCCAAGATCGATATTATCATGACATACAATCAAGTCCGTTTCCAAGCTCATTCCACTTCGCTTGTGCGTACAATCCAATCACCGCGTCTGCCAACGGGGGCGTGTACAGCGACACGTCTGCAGACGTGTAGTTGGTCGCGTTCTGGACGGAGTTCAAGGTGCTCAGGACATCGCTCTCAATAAAGTTAACGAACACCAAATCGACGGGTGCATCGCTTGTCACGTTTGGCGGGTTCGATCCCATATAGTTTGGCACCGAGTAGTAGGGCAATGCCGCGTGCAGCGTATCGTCGCCAGCCCCAAGACAACCCTAGCTCCCGAAAGGGGATATAGGTCAAAATTCAGGAAAAGGAGTAGCAAAATAGTCTCACGTCGGTGGTGACGTATCCAGGGGTAATATTCTTTGCGTACGAGGTTCCTACCGCCTGACGCCCGTCCATCTCTTCCAACCGGGTGCGATAACGCCCCGCAACATGACCACGTCCCCAGAGTTCTTTTTCGGAATGCTTGAGGGAAATGCTTGCTTGGTTTAAAGCAGGAAAAACCTGGTTTGCGACGCTGGCCGTCACATTGGGGATATACAAAAATGAATCTGTGAATGGTGCGGCCGTAAGCTGATCATTCTTGGTAAGAGGACCTTGAAAGATATCGAAACGCAGTTTGCCCGAGTTGGCAATGATGATGTTAGGGATTCCAGCATGCGTATTGTTGACTGCAAGGGCAACTGGGGCGGCTTCTGCTATGAACAGTGTCAATAGGTTTCCACTGGATGGGTATGGATTCCTACGAAAAATGTCGTCAACGTAATCAGCATAGAACTTTGAAATATGTACTGATTCATCGTATAGTCCTGGGGGGCGGTGCAGTACAAGTAATCCAAATCAAACTCAACAGCTACATAGCTCTTCCAATCCTTGAGTAATCGAGCGGCCATACGAGGTATTAAACATCGAATTTGACGTCATGGTACGGTACTACAAACCATCGTGTCACATTGTTCAATCCAGTGTGATTCTCTGTGATTTGCCAGCATACCTGGTATGTCACCCTGTTCTGGTCAAGGTATCTTCAGGTAAATGAGATATTAGTGGTATTCAAGTAGGCTAAAATAGGCTATTATGGTACTATTTTTGTGCAATTATGACGCTATTAAATGTCCATGTTTCTCAGCTGAATTCTAAGCTCCACTGTGCCAAGCCATGCCGAGCATCGGGCTGGTGATCCTGGCATAGTAAAATTGTTCTAAGGCAGAAAAATGATTCCTGGGTGTATGAATCGTCAAATACATGGCTAATCTAAATACATTGTAACATATTTCACCAAAGATCAGCCAAATAAGACTGCATCTTCTCATCTTTCCACCCTGCTCGACCATGCCTCGCACATCCGAGAGGAAGAAGCTGCTAGATCTACTTGATGGATTAGAGCTTAAAGTTGCTGAATGATGGCTAAAGAACTTATGCAATCTCGACAGCAGCGATAGTGACAGCGATCTGTCATCCGATGGGTCATTTCTCTCACCCCTGGTTATCACCCCCCCTTCTCCCCTCACCCCCCTTTCCTCCGATGACAAATGTGATTCCAAGTCAGGCTCGATCAGCTCATTGGACTCTGTGGAAATCAAGGCTGTACGTTACCGCCAGCTGTTAGGGGCAATTTCCTCGTTCCGAGATGAAATCATTCAAGCATGGATGATCAATCATAAGGCTGAGTGGCCAATGCACACGTCCCAACTCCACCTCTTGAACCATTTTGCTAACTTCCATCCCGAACTCTTCCGGTTGAAGGTCCGCGTTGACCCGCTGATCTTCGACTGCATTCTGGACACAATTAGCGGGTGCCAAATATTCCAATCCAGGTCAAACAACTCACAATTACCTGTGGCCATCCAGCTGGCGATATTTTTGAACCGTGCAGGGCACTATGGAAATGCGGTCACACCAGAGGATGTGGCGCAATGGGCAGGGGTATCTGTCAGCTCAGTGATCAACTGTACCAACTGCGTCATGGTTGCACTGTTGCAGCAACATGATGAATTTATAAACCTACTGGATTTAGGCTCAGATGATTTTGAGCAGGCATATGAGTTTGTTGAGTTAAGGACATGTGGTGGCTGGCAGGGTGGAGCTGCAGATGGATCAACATTTAACCTTTTTGAGAAACCGACCTTTTATGGCGACACCTTTATTGACAGGAAGGGTCGTTACTCATTAAACTGCCAGGTAAGTGCTTGTGACATACTGGATTGGTCATTTGAGTTGACGTGAACGTGTGATGTCACTGGCCCGGGCACGCAGCTTCTCGTGATGCCACACAACTTGATCATTGTGGACTATGGCCTTGGGCATCCTGGTAGCGTCCACGATGCGTACGCATTCCAAGGGACACATGTTGCACAGAACGCTGAGGAAATCATACTGGCCAATCACTGGATATGGGCAGATTCAGCATACCCAACCAAGACATGGTGTGTGTTACAAGTATCCGACTTGTACTATGCGAGGTGACCTGCGAAGGACAGGGGTAACCTGCGAAGGACACTTGTATGGGGAACGCTAGTAGTTCCTTGCTCAAGGTCAGCGAGCACTCAAGTGTAGCTCGAGGACACGATGGAGTGCGAGTCTGAGTTAAAGAGAATCTCCGTCTCGCGCTGGAGGGATCCCTTGGGCAAGAAACAGCTTGTTAAGCGTAGATCTAGCTAAGGAACTAATGTACATGCAGCCTGGTATTTATACTATGGGGATGGGGCTGTGAACCTGGAAGTGAGGAGGCTGTCCGTAGAGATAAGGGAGAATGGAAGAGAAGTAGGCATAGCCCTTATCATTGTGAGGCAAAAGATAAGTAAAAGTACACGAAAGGGGAAGAGAAAGTACACTGTACAACTGCATACGGTTTGACTAGAAACGTTGGTTCCGGTTAAGGGGCCGGACGACAATATCATCGGTATATGGAATAGCTACCAGTTCCTCCGGTTCTAAGTACTCGTTGAACCAGCCGATGAGCATGGGGAAAACCGTATCATTACCCCCGTCGTATGACTGATTGTCCTCATCAGTCCCAAGCGTAATCTGCGTTGACTCCGTATCCGGCAGGGTCGTAGTCGGTGTCAAAGTCGATTCGAGGGACAGTTGGGAGGGGTTGACTGAGGCAGGCGGTGGGGAGATGGCCTGGGGCGGCGTGGAGACAGTGGGGACAAATATATTGAGGACAATGTCGTCGCAGGTGGGACCGGGATCCGCATTCCCAACAGGGGGGGTGACAGACTCTGGAAGTCCCCTGTCCATGTACATCCGAGAGAGGCGTTCGGTATATGGCGTGACCCCGTTGCTGTCGGCGTTGCTGAGGTCGCTGTTGGTGCTGAGAGGACTCCCCAGGTACGAGGGAACGGGAGGGTATGCCGGTACCGGCATTTGCGGGACAAGGGACACAGTTCGCCTGATCTGCGGGTGGGGGCGTGGTAGAGGGGGAGGGGATTCGCCGCGTAGGAATCGGGTCGCTAGGCATCGTCTGAGTAGGGCGAGCGTGGGGGTCTGTTCCATCCCCTCCAGCATATGGGTTATATCTCGCTCCAGAGCTTCCTCCAGATCGCACAAAGTCTGTGATCTCGGGGTAAGTGGAGTGGAGTCTGATCCATTCCTGGCGGCCGGATTGGGGGAGGGACTGGACGAATGTGCGGAGGATGGGGTAGAGATAGACGGGGGGAATCTCCCTGATGACGTCGAGGAATCCAAGGTCCCAGAGGGAGAATAGGAAGCTGTCTCGCATGGCAAGGACATGTTCGAACAGTTGGGGG
>JBBPKG010000197.1:30218-41884 GCA_038089115.1 Fistulinella cinereoalba | reverse complement strand
TTTCTGGAGTTTTTCTCTCGAGGACAACATCTAGTGTCTTGTTTAAGGTCGACTTGAACGCCATCAAGTTTGACAAAGATTACATGCTTTCAGAGAAACAGAGGTTTCGGGTCGGAATGTATGTTGAAGAGTTCCAAGAATATGCGGAACGTGTCCTAACGAGGGTACGGGTAAGTAATATGTTCGTTTGTGCATAATTCAGGTACAGGTCATTGAGTCGACATTTTGACTATTATGCAGGCCTTCAGCGACAAGCTGATCGAATCCCATACCATCCCCGACAGGCAGCCTTTCCTCGAAGTCGATCTACTCACTTGCCCACTTTGTCAGTTCCCCTTGCGGGACTGCTCTGACTGTGAAGATGCCGTCGCATGCTCAAACGAGGAATGCGCAGGCTTTGACGTGGCTGGTTGCTTACAATGCGAGGAGCATGAAACCATGACATGTAGTGCATGTCTGGACACCGGGCTCAAATTGAAGTTAGAGCCGCACTTCATCACCTGCCCAACATGCAACAGGTGGTGCTGTGCCCTTCTGGAAATCGACTGGTGTCCAGGGCTGATCATCCACTCGGGACTGGGGCATGGCAAAGATGTGGAACGCACGCATCCCCCGAAACCCGGCTCCTGTTCAACATGTGTCGACGAGGGGCATGCAAAGAATTGGCAGGTATGCAGCGCCCGTGCGACCGACTACTGTGCCTCTCAAAACACCGAGGACGCTTCCTTTGACGAGAGGCTTCCTGGCGCCTATTGCCCCGATTGCACTGCTGCCTCGCAGAGCTGTGCATGTGGCGACATTTGGGTGTGCGGACTCTGTTCTACACTCTTGGATCCGTCGTACACGCTGAAGCATTTGATGCCGTGCCGTCGATGCGGATTGGCATATTGCCGAAAGAAAGGTTGTGGCCGATTCTGCAAATCTTGCTCGCTCTGCAAGTGTGTCGACGTCTGTGATGGTTGTCGGGATCGGGAGGAAGGAGGTATCACTGGATCGGTCGACTTGGAGGACCCACGGCCGTTCAGCCTTGTTGAGCAGTGCGAAGACTGTGAAGCGGATATTTGCCGTGGCTGCTTGGATGGACTTTCGCCAACGAGGCGGAAACACTGCCAAGATTGCGGCCGATGGATGTGCAATCGACCACGCTGTCCAAGTACGGGTCATGCGTCGTGTCAATCCTGTCGGCCGGAGTCGTCTGACGATTCCTCCGGGTCCGAGTCGTCGAACATGTCAGAATGATTTGCTAGTAGTGCTGGCCAATGAAGTGTACATGGGCTCGTGAATGTGCTGAGAGGGGCGTAGTTGCGTGTCCGAAATTGAGGGAATGAAAGGAGATACGTGATGCGCGTTCGTTCGGTTGTGCAGGACGACGCTGCGGCCCGTGCACCCTGCCGCTCCAGTGCTACCGCCAGAGCCCGGCTGCCCGTTCGAGTCCAAAAGAGGAAGGGTGTCATTATGCTCGTGTCGACCGGGCGTGGTTCAGGTCACTGGACCGATGTTTTGATGCAGAACTTCGGCGATCAACTAATCAAGTCCAATATCATCCCAGACAAGTCGACCTGTTCACCTGCCCAGTCTGTCGGCTTCCCTTGCGGAGATGCACTCGCTGCAATAACGCCGTGGCATGTTCAAACAACGAACGTTCAGCCTTCAACGTCGCTAATCGCGTGCAATGCACCAGCCACGAAACCACGACATGTAGGGCGTGCCTAGTAGACCCCACATTGGATGACCAGCCACACTTTACCACCTGCCTAACATGCGACAACTGGTGCTCTAACCTCGAAGATATCACTTAGTGTCCAGGACTGATCATCGACACGGGTGTGGACTGTGAAATGGAGGTCTGCTGTGACTGCTTCAGAGGACGGAAGTTGCCACTGGCAAGAGGAAAGCTTGCAGCTGATGGATGTGCGATCGATATTTTGCCTGCTTCGGTAGTGGTTAGGTTATTTATTAATGATGACTTCGCTTGCGCCATGTGCTTGATTGGATAGGTTTACTCGTGGTAGATGAAATGACGTGTTGAGTAATTGCATAACCTTCGCCGGCGGAGAGACCGCAGGAGCAAACATCATCTTTGTGCCAGGTGACTTCGAATTCCACGTGGCATCCAAGAATATACTCACCATGGCAGGGAAGAACGTGCTCGGATCCTTTTCTACTAGCTATCGGCGTGTGATACGGCTCCGTTGCGTGGCTGTCATTGGTGATGGGAGGGTGGCTTGCTTTCCAGTCTCTTACTCTGGGGATTCTGCTTACATCCATGGTGGGCTCGCACGGAGCCTGCAGATACAGAGTCAAGCTTTGCGTTTTGATCATGCGAGATCCTGTTGATCTGCTATCTTGGTAGCCTTGTGTGAAACGGATGGCGGCTGTCACGTCGCGTGCCATTATTGTCTGGGGTCGGGGTAGCTCGAATTAGATAATTGTGTCCAGAGGGGTTGCATAACCGAATGAGGGAATTAAGGGGGGTGTTTGAGAAAAGGGAGACGCGTGACGGACGCGTTCGTTGACTCGGGCGGTCATGCAGGACGACGCCGCTCCGCCCCGCCGCTCACAGCGCGACCGCAAGCAGGTCAAGCCGTTTGCTTCCAGTGCGTCCGGGTTCACCCGACCTGCTCCCGCTCACCCCCCACAGGCAGCCAGTCCCCCGCCAAACGCAAGCGGGCCCCCGACGACGACGACCCCCTCACAGAGCTCTCCGATCTCGACGAGCCCAACGACGACAACGACGCCGATGAGGAGGAGGACGAGCCCGACTTCGCCGCATCCAAGCCCAAGAAACGCGCCGCCGCATCGCGCAAAGTCAAAGGCCCCCCTCTTCCCAAGAAGCCCCGCACCGCCGCACCCCCAAAGCCAAAGCCCCGACGCGCAAAAGCAAAGGCCGCCAATGGCCATGTCGATGCCACACGGCTCGCCGCAGACACCAAGATTGCCACAGACATCCCTCTCTTCAGTGTGTGCTCTGCCCCCGCCTCGCGCCTCACTCACTTGCCTTTCAGACACCCTTTTGAACCCCTCTGCAGCACTCCAGTCCACTGCAGAGGACTTTTTGCACTCGTTGTCCCAAAACGCCGACGCGGCGCAGGCAGAGCTCATCAACTGCATCCTGCGTGCATGCGGGTGCAACGACTCCGTCGATGCCGACCAGGCCATCGACTATGACGGCGTCGTCGATTCCCTCGACAACTTTACCGAGTCCCTCAAACAGGTAGCATAGCCCAATGCCACCCTTGCACCCACTGATCCCACTCTAGGAAAACTCGCCGATATATCCACTCACCTCCAAACTGCCAGCCTTCAAACGCTTCCGGCAATCCCTTTCGGAGCTGATCGAACGCCTCGTTTTAGCAGCCGCCGAACTCGGATCGCTCTACACCACCGATCTGATCACCACCCTCCAGACCTGGGTCATCGCCATGTCTTCTTCCCAGATCCGTTCCTTCCGCCACACCGCCACCGTCGTCGCCCTTGAAGTAGAGACTGCCATATGCCAGGTCGCGGCTTCCGTCGAGAAAGAGGCCGAAATTGTCGGCCGACAACGAGAAGGCGAACGAAAGCGCAAGGCCGTCCACAAGTCTGCCGCCGTCCGCGAAAAGGACTTGGACAGCAAGGCGGCCGAAGTCCGAAAACGACGGACCGTCCTTGCTGAGTACCTCAAGGAAATCGTGGACGGGTATGTACTACTCTGTTCTTTTCTGTCATCTGGGTTGATCCATCCCCAGTGTTTTCGTCCATCGCTACCGCGACTTGGACCCCAATATCCGAGCCGAGTGCGTCAAAGCTATGGGGTCTTGGTTCACGCACTATCCGGCCCACTTCCTCGACGGGTCCTATCTCCGGTACGTCGGCTGGGTCCTCTCCGATTCGAGCACACCCGTTCGTCTCGAGGCCGTACGAGCACTCGCCGTGGTCTATGCCCAATCCGAGTACGTGAGCTCACTCACTCACTTTACCGAACGTTTTAAACCACGGTTACTCGAGATGGCCGGCGGGGACACCGAACTGAGCGTCCGCACCGCCGTCATCGGCGTCCTTAGTGCCATCGATGGAAACGCACTTCTTGAAGACGAGGAACGCGAACGCATGTGTCTCCTCCTCTTTGATGCAGAAGCGCGCGTGAGGAAGGCCGTGTCTGGGTTCGTCGCCGGGGTCTGGCAGGAAATGGCGGACGAACGCTTCGCGACTGTCGCACGCCGCGACAGGAGCGAACAAGTCAAATCGAGGGCGGCTATAAAAGCCTTGGCAATGCAGCTCGTCAAGTGGGGCAAGGCCCTCGATCGGGCCTCCGAGGTTATCGAGGAGGAAAGCGAGGTGGGCGAGGGTAACGGCGCGCCTCAACGCCGAGTGCACTTGCCGTCGTTGAGTGGCGTTGACCCAAGAGGGCGGATAGTGCTGGCCGTCGAGGCACTCTGGGACGACGTTGATGCCGTGAATGATTGGGAATGCATTTTGGATGTCCTCCTTCTTGACCACTCTGCAGGCGGCGATGAGGATCTGGATGGGCCTGAGTCGCTCGTCGAGTCTGCAAAAAATACCGTCGATCCCGCATGGCGGTTATCGGAAGTAGAAGAGACCGTGCTCCTCGAGGTCTTTGTCGCGTCATTGCGCCGCACCAAGTTGGCATCGACAAGCGGAAAAAAGGTGGGACCATGCTTACGCATTGATGGCGTGAAGATTGAAATGGTTGGTCTGGCAGACTGACGAAGAGACGATCGTATCCGACATGACACGTGCGCTGATCAAGGGACTACCAAGGCTGTTCATCAAGTACCAGACGGACGAAAACCGGATATCGCAGGTGTTGCTCATCCCACCACTCATGAACCTCGATCTCTACCTGGAGATGCGAATGATGAATGTGCGTCTGGTCTTTTACGGCAGATAGCCGATGTGGAACGACCACTTTTTTTGTAGGCGTATGCGAGCCTCTGGGACGACGTGTCCAAACAGTTTCTGACCCACGCCTCCCAACCCGTCCTCTCGAAAGCGGCCACCGCGATCCGACATTTCATGGCGGCCACCTCGCTCACGAACACAAACAGTACCAAGATTCTCGAGCTCGAGGACGAGCTGGCGACCCAACTGCGCGATGCCGTCGCCGGCCGGGAAGAGATCGAGGTAGCGACATTCTCAGAGGACGAGGTGCTCGCACTGGGTGCTGTTTGTGCGCGAATATGCGTGTTCGCGGGCTCGAGGGATATATGCAGCTGGATGGAGGAGGATGAAGGCGGTAAGCAGAGTAGTGCATGGGACATCATCTCCGCGCTCGTCGAGCGTGGTCGTCTCGGCTACAAGGAAGAGGAACGGGTCAGTGGGAATGCCATGTCGATGACATCGTCACTGATGCCTCTGCCAGATGGTTGAACAGGGTCTGCACCTCCTCGGGCTACATATCATCTGGAAGGCGCGTAGCTTGCCTGACGTCAAGGATGCATCGCCCGACAGCGATAAGTTCCGACGGGCACTGCGTGAACAGCGCGACGGGTTGCTCGAAAAGCTGGTTGATTACGTCGTTGGACAACAGTCGAATACGGCCGAGGCGGTCAAACGCGCCGTAAGTGCCTGTGCCCTGGTGTGGCGCCTACGTTGACATTGGCACAGGCCTTCCAAAACCTGATGAACATCCATATCTTGTTTTATCCGAGCCAAG
The DNA here is from genome assembly GCA_038089115.1 of Fistulinella cinereoalba. Lineage (NCBI taxonomy): Eukaryota > Fungi > Basidiomycota > Agaricomycetes > Boletales > Boletaceae > Fistulinella > Fistulinella cinereoalba. The sequence goes on along the minus strand of JBBPKG010000197.1, from coordinate 36,228 downwards.
CGATTTCGGCACGCGGTGACGCGCTACCTACAGAGCCGCTCGCGTTACGACTCGACGAGGATGTGCAACAACGCTGTGCCGGCTTTATCCAATCTGCGATCGAACAGCATGCAGAGCTGTTGGAGGACGGCAGTCACGCTGGAGAGGAACCGGAGAGCGAGCGCGAGCGCAGTTCTGAAGAGGACGAACCCGCGTCCGCTGCCAAGGGCAAAGGCAAGAGCACCGGCAAGGCGAGAACCACGGGACCCACGGAACCAGGTACGTTCTTTATGTGTGCCTGCTCCCCCCTTTGTGATGCCTGAGACTGTTGTTCCTGGAGCCCCCACGAGAGCGGTACTCGAGCAAGAGTACCACTTCATGGCGACTGTGTCGACGTTTTTGCGTGCGATTCGCGCGGGCGCGGTGCATGTCAAGCACAGCGACGTGCTCCTCGCCAACTTTGGCCGTCTCGGCCCGTCCTTTGATCTCTGCACCAAGGTGGTCATGGACGTGCTCCGCGAAGAGGGCATGTACCACGACCAGGGCGATATGGTCGTCGAGGTGATCAAAAAGTCGCTCTTGGAGGTACGTCGAGCCGATGTGTTCCCGTCCGGTTCTGATGCGCCCCAGGCCTTGTCGTTTGTTGTAGACGGCGTTGTAAAGGACGAGGATCGGATGGTCGGCCTGGCCAAGCAGCTGGCGACGAGCTTTATCATCCGGGGTGCCCAGCTTGCCGTCGTGCGCCGGCTGGACAGCCGTTATGTCGTCAGGGTGCACAAGGAGCTACTCCAGGAGACGATCAAAAGCGTGTCCGCGTACTCGAAGAGCGGGCAGAAGAAACGGCTCGGCGTGTCGGTGTCATTTTTCCGGGCGTTGATCTCGCTGCTCAAGGGTATCGAGAGCCGGGATGCGTTGACCATGTACGTGTGGGGGGTGGGATCGGACGTGCGTTGCGTGGTGCTAACACGCGTGCGCGCTTTGTGTAGAAAAGCGTATTTGGACCAGTTGGTGAGCGATGCCAAGATAGAGGTGAAGCCGACGGCCAAGATGTGGGAACCGTTGCGGGCGTATGAAAAGAAGCTAGTGACGATGATGCACAAGGGTGCGTGTCGCTTTTCTTGTCGAACCCGTCGTTGCTGATGGGTGGTGTAGGCTCTGGCAAGGGCCGGCGAGCCAAGGGTGGCGCGGTGGGCACGAGCGACGAGGAGAGTGGGCCGGAGGCGGGGCCGAGGGCTGGTGTGGAGGTTGCGGGCGTGGAGGACGCAGAGGACGAGGCGCCCGTACCGCAGAGTCGGACGCGGCCCCGACCAAGACCGAGGCCGAAGAGACAGGCTGCCCGCCGTCCGTCAACACCACCTGAGCGTGATCCCGCGGAGGACGAGGCGCACGTACGGAGCGATGCGGAGATGGATGTAGACGCTGTCCCCAAGGGTGGGGAGGACGAGGAGGACGAGGTGGGCGCACTGGAGACGCCGAGGAGCCGAGTGCGAGTGCGGGGGCAAGAGGGTGAAGAAGGCGGATCGCCGATGCGGACGCCCCGCGCGCCGACCGCGTTGGGTCTTGGTCATCCATCCGCAGCGACTGAGGCCCCAACGGGCGCGTCGAGGCCATCTTTGAAGCGACGGCGGGATGACGAGGACGAGGTGGCGGAGACGGATGCGGAGACGGGTGGGGACGGCGGTGATGACGGCGGCGGCGCACCTGACGCACCGGCCACCCCTAGTCCGGACGAGGTACCGCCGTCCGAGGACGGATCGACGAGCAGCCCGATCAACGAGTTTATTATCCGGCGGAAGCGTGCGAGGCATTAGGGTGTCAATTTTTATGCTTATTTTTTTTTCCTTCTGTTGCTAGACATATACGATCTCTCTTCCTGTCATTGTGTTGCCGTTTATTCGTATGTGTATATGCGCATTTCTCATGCATGGATAGAATAGGATCACAACGGGATGATGTAAATTACATGAGAGTCCTAGGGTCCGGGGGGAAAGTCGAATGGAAATATGCAAACTAGCTCTGCACAGTTGCGGGGGTATCCTGTCGTCCAACGACACAGCATGCATTAAAATGAACAGGGTTCTTAAAGGCGTCACTTTCATAATGTTAAGAAATAAATATTCGAAAAAAAAAGAGGGGGCGTTGTTCGAAAAGAGAGTGAAACAAGTTCATGGAATTTATCTGTGGTGGGCCACCCTGAGGGGAGATACAGGAAGGCGCTGCAAAGAGTTCGCATGAGCGCTACGGTGGCAGGTAAGAAAGGGGTAAGAACGTACGTGTTTGAAGCTGGCGTCCTCCAGGACGACGCTGTAAATCGCCCTCCGCCACTCTTCGCGGGTCAAAGCGCCCCGTCGGGTTGCATTCCCAGTATCCCCATTCTTGTTCCCTGACCCTGAGCCTGTCCCCGCAGTAGTAAACGAAGCGGACACCGGGCGAGAGCTGGCTGCAAACGAGATCTGCGAGGACGGCGGCCTCGCGGTGCCGTGGCTGCTATGATCCGACGACGACTCGGGTGGGCCAGCCGACATTGTCCGACGCCGGGAGGACGCTTGGCTAGGGGGAACACTCAGTCCGAGCATCTCGTACACTTCACGCTGTGCCTCTGCGAGCGCCAATGCCTCGGATGCTGCCGGGCTGCTGCTGTACAGCCCACATGAAATACCTGTCCAAAAAAAAAAAAACGTCAACATCAGCACTTAGTAGGATCACATGAAACGGCCGTACCTGTCGGAATGGACAAGGACGCAGATTCGATCGACGGTAACCGCGGAAGAGGGGGAATGTCCGCGAGGGAGAGGGACGCAGGCCGCATGCCACCGCTGGACAGACGGCTGGAGCGGTGCCGGCTTCGAGGGCGCAAGCCTGCTTGAGACTGCCGGAGGCTCGATTTGCGCACGGCCGAGATACGCGTCGAACGTTTGCTTCCGGTGCCGGCTAAGGACTGCGAGTCGGCGCTCGACCTCGCATCGCCCCGCGTGCTCATGCTCCCCGACATCCGGTCATTGAGCGTATCATAGTCCTGCGCGATGTCTTCGGCGTGCTTCCAGGCCTCGTCTCGCTCCGTTTCGAGCGCATCGACCTGCTCCTGTAGCCGCTCGTTCACCGCCATCTGACGCACAAGCAGACCGTTGATCTTGCGCACCACCAGCGCCAGTGCGCTTGCGTTGTGGACGTCGCGCAGGCTCTTGAGCTGCGCCAGCTGGAGCGTGATACTGTGCATCTGTTCCGCGAGCTGGTCGAGCGACAGCAACACCTCTGCGAGCTCTTCCATAGCGCGCGAGGCCATTGCACCGTCGTGGGTGTCCCTGCCTTCGATGTGACAGGCCAGAGCGCCCATGAGCGTCCGCCGCTTTCGCACGAGCGCCTTGTACTGCGCCTTGACGTCCGTGTGCTGCAACTCCAACCGATGCACCTCGTCCGCGATCTCGCCCTCGAGAACGTCGAGCTTGAACAAACGGAGGGACGAGCCCTCGGACGACTGCTGGATTGCCCGCGACACCAACTCTTGCAGCTCTTGCGACGTGAATGTCCATGTGGCTGCCTCCATCGTCAGTCCGCGCCATTTCGGTGGGGGCCGGTGGAATTTAGGGGGCGGCTTCGCGAAGGCGCACTTTAGTTTACGCCATAGTGGTCCTTGGGCGCCAGTGGTGTCGGCGCTCGCCAGAGAAAATATGGGACCATTTCGACCTCGAGCACAGGGAGCGAACGGGTCCATCATTTGCCCGGGTACGCTCTGTTTACGGGGCCCGATGGGAAGTGGCGGTCGCGCTCTTACACGACTCCGGAAAGATGCCAGGGAAGAGCTAGAGTCCTGTCGGCTATGGTGGAGGCTAGGCTCGACAGACGGAGTACGTGATAAAGGAGGCGTGGGGTTGGCCCTAAGATTGTGCGTTGTTCTGTCCGAGACCACCGTGTGGTAAGGGGGAGGGGGAACGAAGGAAGGGGACGGGGAGTGTACAGCCAACTCATCTGATACGGCGGTGGAAGGGATAGGTGGCATTGGAGACAGTGATCGTGAGGACGCTGGGGATGGAGAGGGTAGAAATGACGATCCCTCAAGAGATGAATATGATACAGAAAGAGGACATGAAGGGTGAGACTGGCTATTGGTTGTAGTTGTCGAAGGGAGGGAAGATGGTGGGCTCGTAGATGACAAGGCCGCAGGCACGTTATCGGGTAGTGCAGGTGAACTGAAAGGGGATGGTCCGGTCGATTCGGGAAGGGGAACAGATATTGATGATTTAGTGTGGGGAGAGACCGTCGTTGGTTTGAAAGATTTATCATCGTCTACGATGATAGATGGCAGGGACAAAGCCGAGTGTCTCGCGAGCGCCCGGAGGCCCTCCTCCTCGGGCAAGCAGGAACTCGAGGAAGATACATGGGAAAGCGGATGAGGGCGGAGAATAGATGGACATTCTCCGGAATTTTGCAATTCTGCTGGTACAATCGTCGATTCCTCCATCACTTCGCCTGACGAGTCCGCCTCTGTTCCGACTAGTCCCGAAGGCGGCAAGTTAAGTTCTGTTTGCTTAGGCGAAGGCGTCCTTTGTATAGGCGATAATGACGACCGACATCTTCGTAGCACGACGACAGAGTCAGCGATGCCCTCGTTAATGGATAACTGCCGCCTCGCAGTCTTGACGCTAGAATACGCCCTTCCTTGCGCAAGCTTTGCAGATCTTGGAGTCGGTGGAAATTTACGTAGGACTTGACTATCTGATCTCGAAAGCATAGCATATTCTGGCGACCAGAGTGGCGAGAAAACCTTTGGGGTCTCCGGAAATGTTTGGTACCCTGAACTACTTGTCCCGGGACTGACAGTCAAATCATAGTTGAGCAGTTCCCCATAATCCGACCCTGTTGTTGACGGTAGAGGAACATAGCTTTGACAGGACGCGAGGATACCATCTGCCACCTCCTTAGCTATGAAATATTCTCAAATTAATGTTCAAAGTGACACAGAAGAGGACGTACGGTCTTCCTTTACGAGCTTTAATTCATTGACGCTGCACTTCCGTCGAGCTCGGCTTACGGCGCCAACCTTGGGTAACGGCCGGATACGCGATGCACTGGAGTCAGACTCGGGAGAGGCGACTAGTACCTGTGGTTCTGGTGGTAAAAATTCAAATTCATCCAGACTATGGTCGTCAGAGGTTAATAGGAACGACCCTTCTTGTGACGAGTACTGTGACGTTTCTTGGGATGTCATAGGAAATGCAGTTTTTGGCACGTCAAATGTGGTATGCTTAAAAGCCCGCGGTCGTGCCGAGCCGAGCAACTTTCGTTGCAATGGAACAGCAGGGACAGAAGAAGATGGTGATGCAGATGTTGGTGACGGAATCCTCTGAGTGCGAGTTATTCGCCGTTGGATTGTGGCAGTACTTGCCATCTCGGGTGATGCGATGTAAGAGTCGGACACGGGATACTCTGATTCGGTACTCGACCCAGATTTAGGATGATTAGGGCTTAATGATTCATTCACCAGGCTCGGAGGCATTGGTGGCACTGGCGGCACTGGAAATGTTATCCCCGAGTCGGATAAGAAGAAAGACTCGCGATGGGGCAACGTAGCGGAGTCCTGACGTGCAACCCCACTGCGACGCCGCGAGTTGCGATACTCGCTGGGGGGGAGGAAGAACGACGAGGCCATCAAGGCGCGCGCAAGTGTAGTCCCAGATACCGCAGACAGACTGTCCGACACGGAAGGTGAAGGCGGGCTAAAAGAAGCATTGTTGGGAGGTATTTGAGGGGTAACATTTTTGGCCGCGCGTCCTTTCTGGGTATGAGGCATGAGATGTATTTCTGGGATGAAAATGGGAGCGGGTATCGACTTCTTGCGAGAAACAGGACTCTTTGAACTAAGTGTCAAACACAGATCCGTAGTCCAGGTATGGCGCTCACAGGTAATGCCGTCCCAGAGTGATCAGGGGATGGCTCGAGCGACGGACTCGGTTTAGCAGAGGTGAGCTCCGTCAAAGTGTCTCGGGTTACCGTAGTGTCTGGCTGGACCGTGCGGGAAAGGGGCCTTGTAGGA
>JBBPKG010000197.1:6742-21722 GCA_038089115.1 Fistulinella cinereoalba | reverse complement strand
CGTTCACAAATGTGAAACCACTGCACCACGAGCTCGACTGATAAGATATACGTGGCAACTTCAGGTCGGCAGGACTCGCAGGGCGGGAAGCCAGCATCATGAGGAATAGAGACAGAGGTCACGAACCAGGGCGACGAAGGCCCAATTAGCAAGAAAGGATTGCATTAAATAGAGTCCAAGCATTGTGAGTAAGTTGCGGAGAGGACAATGGACTGCCAGAGTGGCACACAAAGGGTAGGCATCACTGTGGTTACTCCGAGGCCAAAGCAAAACTGCATCTAAATCCCTGTGAAAGTTCCAGCACCGGTCTTCAGTTCAGATTGGAGTGAAGGTACAGGAGCACATACGCTAAATTCGAGATTCATGCCTTCGTAATGGAAGTGGACCAAGGCTGAAACGTTGAGACCCTAACCATACTAGCTCCCGAGTGTTGCCGGGGCGTATTCCGAGTCTTGTCACCGATGTCGACGTCTCCGCTGGCAACACCGCACACACCGAGCCTGCGTCGCTCCACCGAAAGCTATGGCGAAAGGGCCTTGCGCAAGTTCAAGGAGGAGCCTCTCGTCCCCATCGGTAGGTCTACATGGCTTAGCCTCAAAGCGTGACTGAATCCCTGTGCAGGCACATTTGCGACGGTTGGCGCATTTACCATGGCTGTGATCAAGCTTCGACGGCGCGAGTCTCGCTCGCTCAACTATTGGATGCGTGTCCGTGTGGCCGCACAAGCGCTCACAGTCGCCGCAGTCTGTGCCTACTGCTGGGGCCCAAGCAAGGAGCAGGGCATACAGACCGCCGAGGAGCTCCAAGCGAAACGCGATCAACAGTTTGACAGGGAAAGAAGGGAATTCCACGATCGCCTCAAGGTGGCCGAGGCCGAGTGGAAGGAGGCACAGACTGCCACAGGAGGTGCTAAAAAGTAACTACATTGGCCAAGGATAGATGTGTTATCTCTACCCGACAGCTAGATATCGACGCTTTCTCTATGATGTGCCCGAATTCCGCTGGACGTCGTTCTGTTCCTCTACCGCGAGCCGTCGGCCGCCATATATCTGGTTGACAATGGCGCTCCGACGAAGCACCTCGAGCTCCTTGACAGCTTCGTTGTACGCCAGTGAAAGTCTGGCCGGGTCTTTCTCAGCCTGCGGAAGTCTGAGCCTCGACAAGTGACGCGTCAGCGGGCGGTGCGCACCTGCATGTTACGGAAGTTCTCTTTGGTTCTTCGCAAGAAGTAATTGCGGAAGTTGTAAGAACTAAACGAATTTGCTGTCCGAAGAGTGGACCCGTAGAGACTAAGGATTTCTCGCGGTGATGGCATGGTGGAAAGCAACAGCGGTGAGAATGCAGAAAGGGAAACTCCCGACACAGTGCCCAACTACCATGTGTGATATCATCACTACTACAGCCTCCAAGTGATCCCCCTTTAATCCTCCAGCACTCGCTTCAAAACAGGAACCACCTGCTTGCGTGTTGCCGTTGCATTTTTCTGCACGTAAACCCGTCCGACGAAACCCACGCCGAACGGCGATGGCCCGACCTCGCCTACTCCCTCGGCCTCTTCGTCAATACTTCCGTGCTCAGAATCATCTCCTGCGATCGCGACCCCACCCTCAGGACTACCGAAGCCATACCGTTTGAAACTCCTCCTCTTTACCTCGAATGCCCCATTTCCCTCAAATCCGTCGAAGAGCGCTTGTGGAAGCCTAGGTCCACAAAGGATCTCATCCACAACCCACATCAACTCCCGTTTGTGCTTGCCCTTTTTGTTCTTGTAGGTCGTAAGCACACCAAGGACCGACAGGCCACGCTCTTTGATCCAATCCTGCGTGGCCACAACAGCAGAGGTGGGTGATGGGGAGATGAAAGATGAAAGAGATAGCGGAACGGTAGCCAAGCCTGCCTTGATCGGATGCGGGTCGCTTCCGCAGATGGATGAAGAAAGGTTGAAAGTATACTCCTTGTAATCTCTCCGGAGTAGGTCACGGGTATTTAGATGAGACAGAGCCGACTTTTCAGCACTGAGCGTATCCGAGAGGGACCGAATCCACGGGTGATCAGTGACCTGTTGAGTAATATCCACAGTGGGCTCTGCAGAATCTCCCGATGCCGAAACAACGTTGGCCCGGTGGAGAAGCCAAGCAGCTGCATCATGATCCGCAGCAACAGCCTTTCCGCCTTTTCGTAGCCCGTGTGTGTCGATCACAATTGCAGTCAGTAAAAGCGTCGCTAGCTCAGGGGGTATCTGGAGAGATGGGTATGACATGATAACCTTCGTGACGAGCGATGCGCAGCTCCCTGTTGGCTCAATGATCCTAGGCGAGGCTGTGTCAAGATACTTCCGCTCGTCTTCGTGGTGGTCGATGACGGCCGTTACCCGCGCACCGGGGAAGGCGTACGTGGGATGAAGACTATTGTGGTCCACCAGGGCAAAGTTGGTGCACAGGTTTGGTTGGGGTAGATCTTCTGGGCAAAGGAGCTCCTGAAAATGCTTTTGGATGCCTGCTAATTGCAGTGCATGGATGTTCTCCGCCCTCAGAACGAAGTCCTCGCGAGGGGTCGTGATAAGAGCGATCGCCTTCGTATCAGCGGCTGGTACATGGGATAGTAGCCACGCAAAAGCAGTCGAGCTTGCGAGGCTGTCGAGATCTAAACAGATCGCCAAAGGAAATGAACCCTCAAAGCAGCTTCCGTATTGCTAGAAACAGCGTACCTCCCGCTTCATTGCCCATGACTATAGTCCAGCCATTGCCGTTGCCTGCAAGGAAGCGTGTCTTCTGTTCCAGCAGGAGAGCTGAGAGATCTGACGCAGTCGACATTATTCTTCGAACTCTCGAACTGAAGATGGAGTGTCTGGAGCGTTGGACCACACCTAAAAGGGTATACGGCGGACCTTCACAGGAAGCCCAGAGCACCTTCACAGCGGAAGGTGCTGGAAAATGACCCCGAACCGTTCGACCGTAGCCGATGTTCCCGCTGGTTCTCGTCAGAATACGACAAGGAATTGTTTTCCAGGCTGAGGGAAAGATAGCCTCAAAGATACATCGACCGATATTTCTCGACGGCGAAAGTGCCAGTGGCAGGTTGGGCGTAACAGTGTGTGGGAGAGGGACCGTAGCGACAAGTTGAAACTTGACACCGGACAACGAACGATTCTCCTTCATTCAACAAGCTATGTGACTATTCGCTTAGGGTCTCCGCCTTGTATTTTAGCCCTTCCTCCTCAAACTCAGGTTCTCCAAATACTGCCTTCACTTTTGGGTGGGCCGTAACTCGCTCGTAGTGGGCAAAGACGTTCGGATACTGTGCCCTCTCCGCAGTTCCGCAGGCTATCTTGGCGGCCTGCTCGCTCACTGCTGCGATCGCGATGTCCGCGAGCGTCAACGAGTCAGACATCAAGTAACCCGAAGCACTCGTGGCAAGGTGCTCGTCGAGGCATCTTAGGAAACACGCCTGTCTCTGAGATTGATGTCGTGCATCTGCAAGCGTTGGCATTCAGTACCTTTGAACGCCAACTCGGACGACGATACTTGCCTCCTTGCTGTAAGGGCCGAGGTATCCATGGACGAGCGCGTTAATCTCGTAGCTGAACATACAGATCTCAGTGTCTCCAAAGTGCATCCACTGATCGACGAGGGCAGCTTCACGGAGATTCTTTCCAAGTAAGCCAGATTCGGGTGCTAGTGAGGACACTGGTCGTATTGACGGTTATTCGTTGGCAAGACGACACCGATAGGCTTGACTTACCGTAGTGCGCGATAGCAGCGCCTTCGAACAGCTTGAAACCCCGCCTATCTTCGAAAGCTGGAACATTCCTAGCGGGGAACTTGCTGAGGTATTCAGGTGTTCTGTTTATTACGCGGAATTCCATCGGAGGCGTCTCAATTTCGAGGCCTGCTACAGCCGCGGCAGCGAGAATCTATCCAAAGGGTCCTTGATCAGATTAAGCCCTAGCGAGTGTGGCCGTCACGTACAACTTCGGTTTGACGTTGGACTGGGAGACCCCACAGAGTGCCGACGGGTGCCATGTTGTATGTGGTACGAACTTAATTGATCATGTTCTAGATTCCTGTTGATGCTCAAGATTTATATGCGCCTTGGAGGGTCGTCTCATCTCGTGACCATCCAACAACTCACTACGGCGCAGCGATTGTAAAATTGATGCGGGCTGAGCAAGTGCTGATAATTGCCACTCCACGCTCTTGCACATTCCTACACCAATAGTACTTCCATACTCGAAAGGTAGGAGATACTACTTGAATGTGAGGCGTCATTGTTATCCCAAAGTACTAGCTCGAGAGGAGTTAGATCCGTCTTCTGGAATCGCACGTGCCGTGGCCAACTTTGTCTCGTCATGTTGTTCTTCGGTTCTGCTCTGGTTTATTCCATTCAAGCCTCCGTGCTATAGCACAGGTGACGAAGTTTGGAAGATGGAACTCTCTCGGGCAGTGGCATACACTGGTCGTCCCGCTGTCGTGCAGTCCGCAGTCCAATGGACCTCCAGTCTAATTTACGGTAATCCACAGGGTGATTCTTTGCGTTACTTGATGGCCCCAAAATATTTACACAAATAAGGGTCTCGTACACCGGCTTGCGTGGGCCTGTATCAGAAGGCGTGACAAAATCTCGTATCACTATCCATCTATCTTCTGTCGCGATCTGATACCATCTCGCTACCCGCATCGCAAATCTGAACAAAGCACACCAACGACTGCGTAACGGGCCGGCAATTATCCAGCAAAGTTGCGATCCACGGTGATCAAATAGGAAACGCGCAGGTGATGTTGCTCTCACTGGCAGAGACTGTTACGAAGGTCAGTGTTCGGCTGGCGGGTTCTTCTTCTGATACGGGGTATGTGATACTTTTGTTGCCCGGACAAAGACCTCCATGGACTTATACCTCCGTGATCGCATGCAACGGTACGTAACCCATGGAGGCAAGCGCCCAATTGCGCTCGCTGTAGTCAAGGTAAGGTTGCCCCGTGATCCGTCCATCGGCTTTTCATTTGTAACCTCACAGCGACAGATATCGGCACAGTTGGTCTTGAGGCAGCGCCCTTCCCGTTATCCGTGAATATCGTCCAGTTTTCAAACGATACCTGTGAGGCCATGTGCGCTATCATCCAGAGGCTGAAAGGTTTACCCAAGGATTGAAATGCAGGGGCTGTGTGTCTGGTCTTGAGCGTGAATTTACCTTGCCTGCTATCGGATGCGTCTAACAGAGTACCTGACAGCATGATGTCCTGCCAGTAATAGTAGGGGCAAGATATTCCTTTGGCACCTTTCTGATGAGAATCTAGATAAGACCAAACTCTGCTGGAACGTGAGGGCCATCCAGAGATTGGGTTGAATGGGATATCGGTCTTTACGGCGGTTAATCACGTAGACGGCGTATTGATGGCCCGCTTCTCTGGAACAGAACAGAATATTTTAAAATCTTTTTGCCTTGTTAAACATGCTGTTAGATCTTGATTACGACTTACAAGTTCATAGTACTAGTAGTGCCGGCCGGGCCGGCCCTTACTAGAACATTTGAGGGGTGACTGGTCGCTTTCCTCAACCCTCTGAGTCAACGTGACCCGACCTCGTTCATCATGCCCTCATGGCGACATACCCATCTTCTGCAGAAGACTATGAACTACTAATCTGCAAGTACGATACCTGGATGTTTGATTGCGACGGCGTCCTATGGCATGGGGATTGCCCCGTAGACGGTGCTATAGATGTCCTTGATTTTTTGCGGAAGCGAGGTAAGCATGACTTGTGTGTCAATTTCTGTTACGGGGTATCATTTTTGAAACGTTTCAGAAAAACGTCTTCTCTTCGTCACCAACTTGCAATGCGAGCAAATCGAGAAAGAGCTACAAGACCAAAAAGTTTGACCAGCTCGGCATAATGGCTGACGTGGCAAGCCACCTCATGCCCAAAGCACGCAGAGGGCAAGTAAGCGAATGTGTTTGACGCCTGACTGTCACACACACCTAGGATGAGATATATGGATCCGCATACGCTGCTGCCGTGTACATCTCGCCCGCGATGAAACTTCCGAGGGCAGGAAAGTATATATAATTGGCATGACTGGGCTTGAAGAAGAGTTGATAGAAGAAGGTATTGGCGGAACAGTACGTTGTTGCGCTTCAACGCAAGCTTGCTTCACGCTACCTTGTCCAGGATCCAGCGGAAAACACACTCGAACCATTCGATCTGGCCAATTTCGCCTTGGATCCAGACGTTGCTGCTGTGGTCTGTGGCCTCGACCTGCCAGTGAAGATAGACTATACAAAGCTTTCCAAGGCTTTCCAATACCTTATTCGAAACCCTGACTGTCAATTTCTGGTCACTAATGACGATAAAATATACCCGAGTACCAATGGATTGCTCCCCGGAGCTGGGTCCATAAGTGCTCCTCTCCGTTTTGCACTGGGAAGAGATCCTGTCAGACTTGGAAAGCCTGAGAAGACCTTACTGGAATGCATCCAAGCAAAGTAATGCCTGTTGCTTCATGCATTTGTCAGGGTGTAGACTAACAATGTCTCGACCAGAGTCAAAGTTGATCCAGTGCGCACCTTCGTGGTCGGACACCAATTAAATTCTGTTTGGGAAGGCTGGAGATCTCGCGACTCTCCTTGTTCTGTCAGGTAAGCAACGACGGACTGAGAATGGATAGCGATGTTCCATATCATCCCGTCTACGCGTTACTTCCGAGGAGGATACCGGTGGGCCCCACGCATCGTCGTTACTAAATCAATAGGTGATTTTCGTGTGGTGGAATCAGGACCATCACAGAATACCTCACCCGCTACGAGCACGGGCAGTGTCGACTGACCCCAGTTTTAGTATCAAACATGCTATGAGAATGTAGTGCACCCTGTGATGGTTGCGCAATACATGAGGCTGATCTCAAACTCGACTTGACGTCATACATTTTCAGGCTGCATCAAACAACAGGCTGGCCGGTTCGCTGTTACTATCCGACGATGAAGCCACGCGAGTCGACCAAACCGTACTTCAAGGCTGTCGTGATGTAAGGGTGACATTTGACCTGTTCTGTTCTGTACACCGCCGGATAGTGATTCTGCAGTCAGATAGTCTTTGCTTGTTCGATTGGTCTAATTCTCAATAGTTTCACAACCCACCTGACTGTTTGCCTGGGACGGCGTACGCAATGCACAGTCAATGCGGGCAAAACCATCATTACGCGATTCTTGTGCCAATTGACCACATCCCTGCTGTGGTCTACTCTCATTTCAGTGAGCAGATCTCACCCCCCCCCCCCCCAGGCACCCTGTCGTGGCCTTTTCGTCCTTTGTTTGGTGATTATCGCTAGGTCCCTGAGTATTAACCCCTGCGCAAAATACCAAATGCATCCCTAGTAAACACCACCGTACGATCTAATCGACTGACCAGGGTCATACAATACAGTTCATGGTGAATCAAGGGACAAGAAACTAATGCATATGGTCGCTTTGGGGAGACATCGAGTATCTCTTTTTTCCCCTCCTGAATCGATGGTCCCGTTAATGCAAGTTCTCTGTGCCTTGGACATATGTTCCTATTCGGGACCGACAGCACTCCCATGTGATGACAATATGACCTGCCCGGTACCGGAGAAAGCATTCATGCATGATTAGCGCACGCGCAGCTTTACACAGTTCTGTGTGAAGGACGTATATTTTTCATCTTATCATGTCCAACATAGACTGTCTGAAGGTAACCCTTACATGGACGCCTACGGATAGCTCATGTGATCGACAGACCTTTAGCTTGGTTATCTTATCTACGCGGTACATGTGCCCCGTGGCCGGTTACATCGCACCAGACGAACTCAACCATTGTGACCGGGTGCCATTCAGGAATGCCACATCGTTGCCCTGGCTTATGCTCAAGGTTCGCCTTCATTTATACGTACGTACCTCACGCAGTATCTCACTTTCGTTTTTCCACTAATCTTTCCCCCGGACAGGATGGGATATTAATCTATCAATCATCGCCATCAAACGGCACGTATTAGCATTTACCGAGCGTTTGTTGCATCGTGTCACTCATCACGCTGGTGCAACGTTCAAATTGTTTTTCCTAGTACGTAAGGGTGCTAGCTCAACAATAGCCTCCCACACTCTCCCACCAGCGTGTATAGGCTCGTTCCATCAACGCAATGGTATCACGTACGCGGCGGTGCGCCCGGGCTAAAAGTTTGAGACAGGGTCAGGGCCGACCTTCAAGTCCCCCCCCCCATTGGTTGACTGACTGACGCTTGAGGTTTAGACCTCGAAACGGCATTAACCACGACGGGCAATGAGATTCGCTAGCCCTAACTAGGTCTGCCATTGTTTCTGGCCGCTTCGTTTAGGTTGATAAGCCTTCCGTCGGGCACATCCAGCCACCCACGTCATGGGCTATGTCTCTCTGTTACGTGCTGCAACCTTAGCCGACTCGTCATCCGACCGAGGGAATATTTTACCCAGGCTGTCATCTTGTCGAACCAAAACGATTGTCAAAAGTGCCGCGGCTTGATCCGATGCGTCCAACCTCCCCAAAAAGGTACCCGCATCTCATAACGTCTAATTCAATGCGATCTATCAACATCAATCTCGTGCCGTCCATCGAGTTCGCCGGATCCCTTTTGAGGGATGGGTTTATGGTGGAGATAACGGTGAGGGCATGCGAACCCGAGGTGCAGAAGGGAGGATCCGGCGAACTCGATCTGCCGTTGTCATCTACGAGGCATGTTCACACTGGAAGGGCACGACGACTTGATCAGCGCTTCTCGACCGGGACGAGCGGGTTGCTATGGATTCAGATGCGGCATGCAGTTGACCATGATCCGAACGCGAACCGAATACGCAGGCCCCCTATTCGGACGCTTGCGGCCAACGTGTCTCAGACCGTACGGCAACCATCGTCATCCAACGTTCGAGGACGGACGCTACTATCGAAATGTATGCAAACGATCGGTGTTAAGCATAACGGGCTAGTGACATTGCTCCACTCCGAGACATGGTTCGCGTGCACGATTCGGACCTCGATCACTGGCATTCATTCCAGGCCTCGTCGCGTCCTGGCCCGATGGATGTCGCTCGATGTCGTCCAGTTAGCCCCTTCCGTCCGACCACTGGCAATGTCTTCGCCGATCTGCCTCATATCCTCGTCCGACATCTATCCCAGTCTGTCAGGTGGCACGATGATGGACCTCGCTCGAGCTCAATGACACCCCGTATATTTATATTATGATGAACATTGAGCTAGAAGTCCAGAAGTGTTCAACCGGGACAAAAACGCTATCCCTTATCTGTCATGACGTCACTAACACCTCGATGGGGCCCCAACCTGCGTTCCCCGAGCCCAATGGCATCCTAGGCCGTTCTGCACAGATAAGAGATGTATGGTTTTCATATGGTTCCCCCCAAAAAAAAAAACTGAGCATCGCTTTCAGACGAGACCAGGACAAAGACGATCGGATGCGCCGCCGGGGTTTCAACCATGCACACCATACCCAATCCGTGGACGTCACGCGTCTCATTGTTTCCCATGTCTCAAAGAGGGGAACGTGGCTCCCGAAGCCGTTGGGGCACTCGTGGTCAGCATGATTCGAGTCCAAGTCACACGCGAGAAGGACAATTTGATATTGTTCTAGACCAGGCGGAAAATAACATAATTCAGTGAAACATCCCTGGAAGCACGCTAAAGCTACACTACATAGGAAACGGATCGAGTGAAAACAAGCAGACGAGACAAATAAGTCAAAAAAAGAATCCCAAGGGAAAAATAGTAGATCGGTGAACGTGAGATGAGGGAGGTATCCGGGATGTGATAACGTAGGGTCGCATACGGCGAAGCGATTTACATATAAGCAAACCAGGCGGTGTAGGCGAGATGGTGGATAGAGATATGGGAAAAAAGTGATGATACAATACACAATACTAACCAAGGACCCTTGCATCCCGGGACCATCGACGAGATACATGAAAAACCCAGGTTGAACACAGAATGATTAGGCTTGACGAGACACAACGAAGCCGCAAACGTGTACGACGAAAAAGATAGCCGAGACAGATGGGAAAAAAAATGCGAATGACACCATGAGAGTTCGTACGAGTCGTAAGTTATGCCGTGAAAGAATCGTATTGACGCCAGAAGCCACCCTCTTCCGGGATCGTGCCCGCTTGTGGTGTCCACGCCGGAGCCATTGCTTGCGCGTGGGGTTCGGTAAACGATGTTGGCGGTACAAAGTTGTGACGTGCCGCAGTGTACATCGTCTGATGTGCCTTGTCGTGCGGGTACGGGATGGCGCCACCGTTCTGAGGTACTGCTTGATCTCGCATCTGGAACGACATGTCGTCCGTGCTGGGATTCGCCCCCACGAGCGCCATCGGATGACTCTGGGAATGCGGATCATAGGGATAGTAGGTTTGCGTTGGAGCTGATACGTCAAATGAGCCCGACGGTGCATCGTGAGGGGACGCGTTAGTGAATTGCGCACCACCATTGGTGTATGGTGAATCGATGCTCGGGTAGCTACTGTTACCGGAAGCTCCGTATGACCCAGGGCTCGATCCAGTATACGAACCACTGTGGGGTCGCTCGAAGACGGCCACAGCAGGGGAACGCTTGGGCACTTGCTGCTGAGGATTCGGCACATCTTGCGCCATCTCGGACTGGTACCGTCGCGGTGGGTGTACGTCCATGTTGATCGATGCTTGCGCTTGCGTCTGCACCTGTGACCCCACATCATGTGTGCTAAAGGGAGGGAAGAGATCGACGGCACCACCATCCGACTTTTGAGGCGCTGACGGATGCGGAATGCTTATTGTCTGCGAAACGGGAGGGAAGGAATTCGGTTGTGGCGCATACGGGGGGTATTCCAATGCCGGGCTCGGAGCGGCTGAGGGCACTTGGCGCACAGACGCAGGCGGATCCGTGTCCGTGGTAGGTGTAGCGGGGGCAGTAGACGACACACGCAGTTTGGTGAACGGCGACGGATCCTTACCAGTTCGAACACGAATACCAGTCTGCGGGTAAGGCGCTTTCTTGTGCTTGTCTTTGCACTTGGTGGATTCCGACCCTGGTTTTGGAGCCGCCGAAGCTACTGAAGGTGTACGCCTGGGTTGCCCCTCTGTGGTGCCAACGCGGTTGGCAGTCGGCGCCGGTTGATCGGATGTTGCGGTAGATCGCGCCGTAGCAGGGCGTACGTTGGGAGCGGATGGGGATGTAGATGAATCAGTCGTCGGCGCTGATGCACTGGCTGACACGACGGGGGAAGGGACGAAGGGGAAACGAAGGTTGTGGCGTAACTGTTCCACGTCTGCTTCAATTTCGTCATGCTTTCTCTTCGTCCCAGCTGAAGCAGCATCCGAGTTAGCCGACCGTGCGCTCTCGGCCTTTCTCTGCAACAACTCGACGATCTTGATGGCATCCTGTACACCTCCTTCGACACCACCACGTAATGGACCACGCCCTGTGTTCAAGATAGGGTCGCGCAGCACTTCGATTGCGTAAGTGACATCCTCGAAGGCGGTCTGTACCCAGAGGCTGGTAGGATCCTTGATTACGTTGTGCGCACAGGCGACGGCTGCGTCAAAGAGCGCCCTACTGAACGAGTAGAAGCTGAACAATGCAGGCATAGGCCGGCGCCCCCGGAGGTCCAGGCGTTGTTTCCACATCGAACATAGAGCCTTGAGCGAACGGATGATTGTGTGTGCCGCGGTGAACGTGCCAACCGTTGCTTGGTAGTATGACGTCGAGTTTCCATGGGTGTAGGATGGTCGCAAAAAGGGAATGTAGACCTTCATGATTAACCTTTGCGCGGTCACCACCAACTCACACCGCTGGGCAAGGAGCACAGGAGACAAGTTATTCGAGTCTCCGGGATTGACTGTCGACGAAGTACCACCGTCTGACGGTAATACCTGCGCTCCTCCAGGGTCCGAATCGGTATCCATTCGGAATGTAGAGGGTAGGTCCGCAAGCCATTGTTTGATCTCACTGACACAGGAAGCTGCCTGTTCGAGCGTAAACTGCTCGTGCGCGATCGGATCATTTTGGACGGAGTCCCTGAGGGAGCGTCTTTTGATGTCCTTGACTAGCTGTGCGAGACTGCATTGAAGGTAAACACGGGGATCAACACGACCTAATGGGGTAACCATAACATACCGGCATTTAAGACCGAAATACTTGAAGTCCGAGGAATTCGGTTCCAATAATGATAGCGGGCTTCGAGGAAGCGGAATAATGGTACATGCTGGAGTGAAAACGTCCTCATCTACATCCATAGGGAGGCGTGTAGTATGTTCAGTGTCTGAGATCAACGGCGATCGGCCCATATAATCTGATATAAACCTGTGGCGTCCCCGCGAGTAAGCAACGGAAATGATACACGGTGACCGGCTCACAAATCATAATAGAAGACATCCCACCACAGTCGCCGTCTTGTCTCTGCCTCAAAAAGGTTGAATGTACCGGGGGACTCGTCGGGATCCATGTCTAACCCCATCGTGCGGGCGATGTTTACCATTTTTCCGACCTGGTAGGAGAGAAGGAGGGCCGTGATTGACGGTTCATAAGTGATCGGAAACACTTACCTCGGGTAGCAGAGTGTGGACCACACGCGCCCTGCTATCATGCAGTGCGTACAGCACGTGGAGGATCATAGTCACCAGAAAATCTAGATCGTACGCATTCGACGTTTCGAACAGTGATAGTGCTTGCTGAGAAAGTGCGAAGAGTACCGCAGGTGCACACGCGGCATCCTTGGCGCCACCTTTACACTTTCTCGATGAGACTTGATCTGGCCGTTTCCGCGTAGATGCTCGAGACGAATCCTCCGCAGGTACACCATCACCATGGACGCCATCGAGACGGCCTTCTTCCTCGGCGACTTCTCTATCCACCAACGTACCTAGAGCAAAAGCCGCTGCAACTGCTGCGAAGAGCGACAGCGTGGGCTTTGGGGTGGATGGACCACGCCCAGAGCTAGGGGTGGTGGGACGCCCAAAAAATATTGCACGAGCTGTCTCTGCCTTGGTCGGCGCCGAGTGTGTGCCATTAGTGGTGCTCTGGGCGGTCGAGGGGTCAGGAGATGAACCATCGTGTCCCTCGGCATCGGAGGACCACTTGAACATGGCCTCTGCACGGTCTTTGAAGTGTTTGAAATTGAAACACGGGTGCATTTTTAGAATGTCCTCTACATTGTCGTATAGTTTTTGCCGCCGGCGAGGGGCGAAAGGGAGATGCATGAGTAAGCGTGCGTTGACACAAGGAGGTTCAGACGCTGTAGGGGGTGAAGCAGTATAGTAAACATTGAGAGGAGGCAACAAGAGATGGACGGGTGAGTCGGAATAACTGGAAGGATCCTGGAGGGGAATGTGTGTAGGGGCTGGTTCCATTTTGACGTGGCTTGAAGTGTAACCGGGACAAGGCGAATATGAAGGAGATTGAGCGGGTAGAATATTCTTGGCTATATCGAGGTCGTCAAGCCAAATGGCAGTGATGTCGTCCAACGATATGGCGAGGGAGGAGCCGGATTGGCCGACAGCAAGGAGAGGCCGATCCGACTGTGATGATGAGCCAGAGGGGTGGTTGTAAAAATTATGGGAGCGTGCGCCGGGAGCGGTAAACTGGGCGAGCTGAGACTCGACTTGGATAAGGCGGTTATTCAGAGAATGCAGGTCCCTAACGGCAAGTGAGAGGGAGGATTATGGGACAAAGGGGGCACGCACACTTTCTCTGCGGCAGCAGGGGAGTAGACGCATCTGGCGACGGTATCGCGCTTGGTGCATGAGCCACAGGGGGTGCGCCGGTCGCACTTGAGTTTGAGACGTTTGCACTGTGTGGAGTTAGACGGGATCCGGACGAAGCAGAAGCGAACGTGCCTCAGCGCAAACGACGGTGACTCGCGAGCGAATTTGGCTAAGAGACATGAGAGGGAGTCGAAAGGAGAAAGGGTGGGCGTACGGGCCAGATGATTGGGTGGTGCCGGGCTGGGAGTGATGTTGTGCCTGTGGGTCGGGAAGCGGGGACGGGTCCATGATAAGGCTGGAGAATTGGACGCCCCGGAAGCGAGAAAATGGGTGAAAAAACGGGGGCGGGACGGGAACGCGACGGGGGGAGGAGGAGGAGGAGGACAAGAGTGTGACGAGGGTCGCGATTTGACTGCCGAGTTGCACAATGCACCTCCTTTGACACAGCGGGAGATCCTCTCGGGGTCCGCACAGACCCCAGACACCCTCATTTGTTTTTTATGGATTAGGTAATGACCGCTATCGACCCCCCTCCGCTGCGTCGGTCTTCTGCGAGAAGGGATCAACGTTTCTGAATCGCGCGGCTCCGCTGCGAGTCGCTCGTCGCCACCACACGTGATCTGCTCACCCCCCCCGTCGGCACGATCAGCGCGGGAAAGTACCGCCAAGCGGTTCCTAGTCATTTCGCGTCCCTAGATTTGCGCCACACGCTGTCGCACGCAGGCAGCACCATTACGATCTATTGACAGCATCCCGCTCCCGTTCACTCCCGCTGTATCAGCGCCAGCAACCCCAGTCCTCCCAACAGCGCATACTTCAACTGTGGAAAGTCGTTCTGCACAAGCACTCCGTCAGAACTCGCCACGGAGATGCTATATGAAAGTCGTGCGTACGTACCATGGCGATGGTTACGTATCCGATATACGGCAAGAATCTGGGTGCAGAAAGCACACCATTATGTAAATTCAAAATCAGCTCCAACAGACTCACCCGCGGACTTTGCCTATAATGTGGCGTCGCTCCAAAAAGTCGAGGCCTTGGTAGAGCTCAACATCGTCAACGTGGTTGTTGTCGCCCTTGGTGAGCATCAACTGGTTCGGCCCTGGTGCATATTTCGCGAACCTGCAAAGCGTGGTGAGCACACATGGTACCCATGCGCCCACAACAGAACACACGGGTCCTTCTTGGATCTGCGCGTCGAGTTCGACACCACAATATCGTGCGTCTCTAGCACACGATGCACGATAGGA
>JBBPKG010000196.1:0-35584 GCA_038089115.1 Fistulinella cinereoalba | reverse complement strand
AACCACAACCGATCTGATTAAGTCGTCAAGGGCTTGTGCGCGTTCAGACCGACGAGAGACGGGAGTAAGTAACTGGTTCTTCTCGATAACGGATGCAATAGCATTTCGGGCGACATGCGACAGGTCGGAAACTAGCTCCGGGGGAGGGGGCGTAAGGGATTGCTGTAATGACTGGGCAATTCTTTCAGCAGCAGTTAGCTCCACGGCAGGGTTTCTCTGGAGTGCCACTTCATCTCGTTGACCAGTCTGGGAGCTCCTGCTGGTAACAGGAGAGTCGCCCGGATCCGAAGAGTAGACTGCGGAGTCATCTGAATCACTGACATGTTCAGAAGTGCTTTGACTCCGATCGCGCATTCCGCGGTCCTGGCGCGTTGCAGAGTCGGACTGCGAGCGACTGATCCGATCTGGTTCGTCATGGCTACCGAATATTTCCGAGGACGCCGTAGAGGAGCTGGTGAGGGCGCGAGCACGGCCCTTTTTGCCCGTAGCCTCAGTCTCCGGGAGCGCCCAGCTCACCTGGCCGGTCAACTTATTCAAGTAGTAATACGACATGCCGTCGTCGGCAAGTCGTCTGGTCCAAGGCTCCGGGGTACCTGACCGTTTAGGTACGCCAAACCCGGCCAATGTTGTCTCCGCAAGCGCACCAAAACCCAGTCCTGCGCCCATTCCACTACGAGCGCTGGGTTGTGAAGCGGTCAAACCGGCGAGATCGCCATCGGAAGTGTCATCGATGTCGAGAGGTAAATCGCGAGAATGTTGACCTGTCTGCGTGTTGACATAGTAGATCTGTCGCGGTCCGTTAATCATTATCGTACGGGCAGAGATGGAGAGCGGCGTAGTTACCTGGCCATCCTGTGTAACCTGTGGCATCCAAAAGTCATTGGACATTGTTTCCCCTTCAGACATGGTATTTCCGAGTTCGAGGAAAGCGCTAGTAGAACTGACTGGCTCGGTGGCGCTCCATTCGGTCTCGGAGCCATAGTGGTCCTGGAGATGGCCAGCGCCATCTTGCATGTCTTGGGAGGCCTCCCGGTCTTGTTGCGGCTGATGACGCTGGGCTTGCTGCTCGTAGTGTGAGAGCGCGAGTCCGGCTTCCTCGTCGGTGATTATGGAGACATAATTGGACGGGAACCAACCCCGTTCGTCGCCGAGAAGGCCATCCCACCAGCCTGACTCGAGCTGAGTGAGGACCTCTATGATGTCGTTCTTGCGGAAGGACAGGGACGAGGCGTCATCTGTCTGATAATCATATAGGGCACGACAGAAGAACGTGGTGATGAATTGCTCTTCGGAGACCTCGTCCGGGTTAACACCGTTGTGGAACGGCAGGCCGCCATAAGCGACGCCAAGTGTGGCCATGGGCGGGCAGTTGTGGGTGCAGGCACAGCGTGGAGGACGGGATGGAGGAGGAGGAGGAGAAGGAAGAACCTGGCAAAGTCCTCAGAACATGGAATCAGTCTTCGCGATGGCCGGCTTCTCGCTGGCGTGTTACATAATCATCTGGTCATTCCGGGACAAACGGCTCAGCTCAACCGTCGCTAGTGGCACGCGCCTGCCACGTCCACGCCAGCCCGCAACATATGATCACGTCTAGTGTCCTCACTGTACAGGTATCATCATTTCCCAAGCGCCATCACCGCTTCAGCGTTCTCTGTTTCTCCGCAAACTGCACAATTTTCCTGTCCACAAACATCCCCTTGCGCTCTCGCACGCCATCCATGTATTCCTTTGCCAGGTTCGACCGGTCGGCCTTCTCACCCAAATCTTCCAGCTCCTCCTCTGTCGTGGGGACCCAGAATGGGTCCTGATCGAGCATTTCATATCTATCCACATTCATTCAGCACACCTGTCTCAAATGGCTTACCCCGATCACCACCTACCCGCTAAAAATAAGTTGAGGGCTTGCTGCGCCGGATGTCCGTTTTCGTATATCTTACATGTCGTCAGCCATGCATCTACTTCAGTAGAAAATCTGGCGTACCATTCGCAAAGCCAAAGCTCTCCACCACGGGCAACAGCGCGGACACGGTGAAGTATGACGTGCCCTCTCTCATCTCCTCGCCCACAATTCGTCCACGCCGTTTGGCTACTACGCCATACACTTTCCCAAGGACGTCCGCTGCGAGTGAATGACGGTAGATAGGTCAACATTCTACCATGTACTGACATATTGATAACTTACGGGATGCTTGGATATCACAGGAATACATCGCCAACTTCAGTCTTGGCGACCAGTCCAGTAAGGCATTCCTGCAGGCATCTCTCACAGCTGAAATCACCGAACCCGTCACTTGCGTTAGCCTATTCTGGACTGCTCCAATTCTCGTTAACCATTAATTTTACCCGTCTGGGCCAAAACCTACTTACCAATATCCTTTTCCAGGCCCTCAGTGTCCACTTGGACATCCTCGACAAAGTAAGCAACCCCTTCGACGGGCTCCGCGCACAATGGGCCCTGAAACGTTGCGAGCTGAAACCCTGTCTCGATATGACCCATAAAGTCAAAGTCTTTGTTGGGCACCTCCGTCGTACGGGCATCTGAACCGTGTTCCCGCATCAGGCGCCGTTTCAGCCTGGGTGAATGGTTACCACACTATGCCACAAAATGGTAAAAATCGCGTACGATGTGGGAATAGCATCTTTGCGCGCATCAATTAAAAGGCAACCTCCTGCGCCCTGAGGGCCAAATGCCCAAATCCTATCAACAATGTCCGCCCATTCCCCTCCTGCTTCAGCGCACTCTTCCCTTAATGAGGTCCAGAATTGCTCCGGTTTGATACTCGGAAAGTGCATTAGATTTCCATGTGCCTCGGGGCGCTCCTCTTCCGTAACGGCATTATTATCTCCATCAGGAACACTGCTGCACTCCGTGAACTTGCGCTCTTGTAGCAGTGATCTAAGCGTGGACAGATTTTGTTGGATAAACAGGTGAATACTGTCCGGAAGCGGGGCCGACCGCAATGTGAAGGTGACGATATTCTGCGAACTTGCTCCTTTCATGGTCCCGCGGACTGCATTGAGTGTCTTGGGAGGTGCCATATCTGGAAGATATTGATATCACATATGAAGGCGAGGATTTCAGGGACTTGCCCGGGGCCTTGACAGTGGTTTCACGGAAGGGGACGATGGGTTTAGAAGCTTGGATCTCCACTCGTGCAAACCGCTCAACCAGGTCCTTCAAGCATCTCTGCCGGAATTGCTGCGTGTCTGTACAAAGTATGTAGAGGATATGAATATACGGCGCACCTCTACGTGCAACTCCCCGGCCCCGAGAATGACGTGTTCGCCGGTTTGTTGTTGGAAAGTCTCTACACACGGGTCTGCTTGTGCCAGGAGGGAAAGCCCAGTGACTACCTTCGGAAGGTCAGTAGGGTTCTTGGGCTCCACCGCGATGCGCACGATAGGGGCTACCTGGACCAAGTAAATTAAATTCAGTATGTGAACGGACAAGCAGAAACGGCCAGGGCTCACCATTCGACTGGTACCCCCAAGGTTCATGAGACATTCCCCATTTTGCTGAGGGGTGCTATTCTGAGGATTTGCGGCTCCTCCAGGGGAACAGAGGGTCGCGCTTCTCCAGACTTTACCTTCTAGTCCTCTAATTGCGAAGGTATTCCCAGCTCGGACACTAGAGACTGGCAGTAGCTCACGTCCCATCATAGTGTACAGCCCTTTTACTTCTGCGACTACGATGTTATTCACATTTGCGGGGTGGCCTGGCGGTAGAGCACCACTGTATTTGGGCAAGACGCAATATACTTTGGTTCCAACCTTGATAGTCCCGGAATACAGACGAGCAAAACCAAGAAGAATTTCTTCCTCTTCATTGACCGAGGGAGGTGTTCCTGGAACATCAGCGCTATTTTTTGACTCAGGAATCACTAAATTGCTGGACGGCGCTTCCTTGAGCGCCTCTCTGGCAGCCCTTGCTCGCATCCGAAGCTCGTCCGCTGTAAGGGGCCGTACCTTATTCTCAGGAAGGGTTTTCCTGGGAACAGCGAACATCCTGCTGACATATGCCGCGACGTACGCGTCGGCGCTTGAGTTAGAGGAGTAAAGGTCCTGCTCTAATTTATTCTTAGGCTGGAGTTCCTGACCGTAGACGTCCGGGTAGAGCATCCGAGGCAAGCGGAGTGCCTGAGCGACAGGAGGCGAAGGAATGATGTCGATAACGGCCTGAATTATGCATGTCGACAGCGATAACCATTGGCTGAAGACGAGTGAGAGCAACTGTCGACCATCCTTCGAGCGGAGATCGCGAGGCGAAAGCTTCAGATTCAGTGCAGCCACGATTTTGGACACTTTCTCAGCATTCCTAAAACCATCACGTCAAGTATACCTCGTTCCGGAGAATTTATTTAACACTGACGGGTTCAAGATGACAGCGTCATAGACAGCCCAGATGTTTTCCAACACAAAGTGCACAAAAAGAGGTTTCAAAGCGCGTCCTCGCAAATGCTTGTAGCTGATGACCTTTTTCGTCCTTGGATCCAAGTAAAAATCGCCCCATAGAACTCGCCGCAGATTCGTTTCCTTGAATCCAAGCTTGGCAGAATAGAGTTGGGCGAACTTGCCCACACGGAAACCCCATCCGTCTATGGCGGACGCAAAAACGACATTTCCCCGCTCCGGTGCAAAATATATATCTTCGTCATCTTTCTCTTTGAAGGTATCTTCCTCATTTGCTGTGGCTTCTCCCTCGTCTGCGTATTGATCCTTCTTGGCAGCAAGCCGACGTTCACGTTCTTCCCTCCAGCGTAGATCATCCTCCATGCGTTCACCGGCAAAGAATTCGCCCATAACGACATTAACTTGTTCAATAAGCCGCGCAAGGTGGTGGTAAGCTTCAACCGGAGCAAGCTTCAGCTCAGTGATCAACCTGTCGAACTTATTGATGACGAGAATTGGACGTAAATGATCCTGCCATGCCTGTCTGAGCACGGAAATGGTCTGCATGCAATTATCAGGCGAAGAATTTGGTTTTTACAAACTGAAACTTACTTGAGTACAAACGCCCTCGACGACGTCAACCAGTACCAGCGCTCCGTCGCATAACCGAGACGCAGTTGACACCTCCGTGGAGAAATCTACATGCCCTGGGGTATCAATCATGTTAATTATGTACGTTTTGGGTGGAATTCCTGCAGGGTGCTCATCACGGTACTATCCCTTTCGTTGACTAGACGCATACCGTCATCGCGTTCGCTGGCCTGGAACTTAAGTGAAACCGCGCTGCTTTCCATCGTAATGCCGCGTTCAATCTCGTCTTCACGACTATCCAAATACCGCAGCTTTCCGGCCATCTTGGGCGATATGATGTTGTTGGCGGCCAACAGGACGTCCATCAGCGTGGTCTTTCCATGGTCCACATGGCCAAGCGTTGTAATGATCCTGACATTCGTCGGATCGGGTGCTCCGTGGCTTGATTGTCCGTCCATCAATGATATGGTTGTTGTTTCAAGGATGATCTTGCACCTTGCAGACCAAACCGTTGACTCATGCTATCTTGCATCCGGTCCCGATCCCGATGTCGATGCCATCCTGCGGTTACGTAAGCTGGCAATGTCGGTGGCCTTCTCGCATTTCTCTCGGCTTCGTACTTTCTGTCTCAGGTACGATAGTGTTTCGCCCCGTTTCACCGTTGACTATGATGCAATTTCTGTGTCACTGATCTCCGTAGCACAAATGAAATACTTGGCACCCGTCGAGTCGGGCCCGGGGCCGGTTCAGAGCTCCAGTTACTATATCAACGACGTTTCGTGGGGTTACAGCGCACCTTCGCCGACCTGTACCCAACACCGAGCCTGACTCTGATACAGTCATCTCCTGGGGTCGAGATCGAACTAGCATCATTATATACCAAATCATTTCAGCCAGTCCACTTCCGCGGCGCAAAGTGCATATGCATTCTCATTCTTTCCGAAAACCAACAATTAAGTGGCATACTATCGCTGTGACGATGATGATTATGGTTATAGTGCCAGTGGTTCACCGTACGACTTTGTACAGGGCGTCGATGGTGCCCCGCGGGAACCCTTGTTCCTGTCGCCGTGATTTGTTCTACATGCCACTGTGCACGCTTTAGTGGCTGAAGTAAAGATCGGGTGTGTCCTTTTCCTGGCGGGTCTTTCATTTCATCAACGCGGTCCTTCGGCATTTTGTCGACTGTGTCGACAGAGTAGCCTCACGGCTTTTCTCATAGTTCACGACCTCGTTCGCCACACGCCCAATGGTGTAGAGACATCTACCACATGTGTGTTCCTCCATTGATGACGACGGCGACGCCGCAGACAGATCGGCGCCATTCCACAGAAGGTATGCTAGCAGTTGTTAGTGCATCCCCATAACGTCACGATCAACTCACCGTGCCACCGTGAGTGATGACTGTACGAAATCTTCGAAAGCGACCATATCAAAGAAGCTCCGATTGTGCATCACCGGGTCTGGGATAGTCCACATTTCGTCCCGTGCGCGACCATCACCGTGTATATTCGCCAAACTCCTCCGCACCCTTGGCATGGCCGTCCTTCCGACAGGTAGTAGATCACGATCATGATCACAATATTATACTCTTGAACGAGATATAAATCATAGTTTCGTGAGGGTGTATGTAGACGCGGCTGTCCAACCTGAAGGCGATGGTCCCAGCGCCAAAAGAAATCGTCTGTCAGACTATATGCATGTTTCGTGCGTAGCCATCTCGAAATCCCAATCCAGCCTACCCTTGATCCTAAATCCATATTGCGCGTGTTAATGGAAGTAGCTCATGTATCCAATGCTGGTGACGCATGAGGACCGTTCAGGATCTCAGCACATCTTCTAGACTCCTTCTAAGCGTATCGTCCAACCCCTTTCCAATTAAAACCAGCTTCCCAGAATCGGGGATCCCCACCACGTCCGATGCCTCTACTAGCGTGATCTCATACATGTTTTGAACTCCTTGAAGCATGAATTCTTGGCCGGTATGCAGAACGAATAATCCCTTGCAGCGCAGGACCTTGAGGCTACGCTTATGATCCTGGGTATCTTCCCCTGTAGGCTCGTCGTGTCGCCAGAGCAGCTCTTGAATCCAGCGTTCGAGCTTGGAGAGCTGATCAACTGTCAGAGTAGGGATGTGGAACTGAAGACTAGATATTCCGCGGAGCTCGTAATGGGTAGTACGTCCGTGATCATGATCATGACAGCGATCTGGGTTACACGGGTGGGGCTTGAAAGCCGAATCGCGTAGTTGTTTGACACCTGAATACGCATCGATGTTCATGATATGGACCAGATCGATATTTGCTTGTATTGTCCTGTAGATAGGCGCCGATGGATTAGCTTGGCGAATCATGTCTTCTGTCAAGTTGACTTTGTCATTGGAAACGAGGTCGGTCTTGTTCAAGAGAATCACGTCCGAGCATGCAATTTGTCTGTTTTTATCAAGGGATTGGCACGAACGATAGGACTGTCATAGAAGTGAGCGTACCTGAGGCTCTCGCCAATACCATCCACAGAATGATCTTCTTCCATTTGCTGAACAATTTGTTAAGGGGCTGGGCCTTATAATTTATGATCGCAATTACCTGCTCTCCAAAAGCGGCGTCCACCACACAAACTACACCATCGAGTGATATTTGTTTGTGGAGCCCGGCAGAATATTCTTCATTTTGCCAAAACATGGATGCAATGGGTCCTGTTTCAGTTCAAGTTCGGTTCAGTGTACAAGGCTAAGGAGCAACAGCTCTCACCGGGGTCGGCAAGTCCAGTGGTCTCGAGGATGATATGATCAAATGCGCCTTTTCGTTCCATTAGTTTCTCGATAGCAGCGAGGCCGGCATCTTTGATGCTGCAACATAGACATCCATTGGCCAGCTCGAGAATTTCCTCCGAACTCTCTGCCATCGGATCCTCGTTGGAGGTGACATTGATGGCCTTCGCTGTCCAGGAATCATGAAGACATACACGAGGTGAGCATGGTCACCCGCATACGGACCTTCGATACTCTGCTTCTTTATTAGTGTTTGAGCTGGAATGTAACCAAGATACCTACAGCCGTGTCCCCGAACTCGTTCATGATGACGGCGATGCGGTATCCATGACGCTCTGTGAGTATACGCCTGCACATATGGACCGGTAATGTGTCCAAGAGTATTGAAGAGTAAGAACACTTGCCTCAACAGTGTCGACTTGCCGGCGCCGAGGAAGCCTGTGATTATAGTGCATGGGATCCGCCGTGGTTCCTGCGACAGTGGCTCAGTGGAAGGTGCATCGTGGTCAATGAGAGTTCTGTGAAGTTATAAGTTGCCAACGCGGCCGGGATCAAACAGATCTCAAACCGACGGTATTTCGTCGTCTCCAAGTTCCATGTCGAGACCGCGTCCGAACTCCGAAGAAAAGCTTCCGTAAACTTGCCCCTCCTGGAACTAAATCTAGTTGTCTGTTCGTTGAGTCCTTCATTAACTCCTCCTTTCCTGCTGCAACCCATGGCTGCACTCAATCTCAGTGAGGAAGCCGTGAGGAACCTTGTGCAAGGCCCTGGAGATGTAGAATGGAGGCGAGTCTCCTTCTCCCAACGTGAAGCCTCTGGCGCGCAGCCACTAAACGATGGTTTAGGTATGAGATGAGACGAGAGTGTCAAGAAATACTGCCTGGCCTCTTGCTCGGGCCATTTCAAGCCTCTAAATCGCTCGACACGTTGCAATCTCTGGGCGTCACTCACATGTAAGTCTGATGTCTGTTGCAGTATCTGACTTCAGTAGCCACTCCAACCCACTGTTTATCATAGTCCGCACAGAGTTGACCTGACAACTTTAACAGTGTCTGTATAAGAGATCGAAAAGAGGCATTCTCTGTCAGGCCTCGCTTTCCCGATCATTTCCAATACCTAGTTTTGGACGTAGAGGACAACGAAGAACAGAATGTCATCAGACTATTTCCGCAGTAAGCTCCAGTCGTGTTTTATGCATTTAGAAGCTGTACAACATTGCACAGAGCGGACCAGTTCATCCAAGAAGCTCTGGGTAATGGCGGAAAGGTTCTCGTACATTGCAATGGTGCGCCCCTTTTTCCATCAACATACGTGGACCCCATGTTACGGGATATCTTAGGTGGCATCTCACTGTCCCCCGCATTCGTGGTCATGTTCGTCATGTCGCATTATGATCTATCCTGGGAAGATGCTCTCCATCTAGTACAAAATCGACGGTACTGCATCTCACCAAACGGAGGTTTTTTGACACAAATCAAAGTACATAACTTTCCGGCTCATAACGTAGTGTCGTCTTTGCTAATTCTCATTTCTATGAATCACTCATGTAGGAGTACGAATCCATATACAAGGCTAAAGCTGCGGTTGCTACATTCCCCGTGGCTCAGATGCAAAGAGTCGTGTCTCGTAGGAAGAGAGATGACGAAGAAGAATCGAGGTTCATATCAAACCCGTCCTCGGTGTTGGCTGTTCTGAGACGTTCCACAGAATAGAAGACCGCAAACGGCTACTAGTTTTCAATAATGAAGGTGGTGACGATGCAATGATGGCAACAGAACCTTAGCATCGTAATGTCCATGTGACAAAGTCTAGTTGCATTGTTCGATAATTGTACTGTATGAATGACTTGGGGCTGACCCCCCGTGTTGTGAATATACCTGGGTTCCTGGTGGGGGTATGAGGGTACGATGCAAACAATCTCCGCCAACTATAGCGACTTGATTTTGGCCTTTTCTTTCTCCAACACAACCTGCTTCGCATGCACATCTGTATTTTTTGTAAGTTTCGGTAGGCATAGACTTGAAAGTATATTACCGTTGCGTTTAACAAAAGCCTCTACCGATATCCCTGCAAATACAATTATTGTCCCAAGCCACTGCCCAATGGTCAGCTTATGATTGTAAACCATCACCGACAGGATCATGGTAAACATTTTTCTCGTAAGAGTGATCGTCCTGTGAATGAAATGAGCATTGGTTAATAAGAACGAGTGGAACAGTGGGACTGACACCAAAGTCAATGATCCAAAGTGTTGGAGTGTCTCGAAAATGAACAGTTGGCCAAGCGCACCGGTGAAGGAAAACTGAACGAGTGGCACGATAACCGAAGGGTGTGACTTGATGAAGTCTAGCGCGCTGGAAAACTCGGTTTGACCACCAGATGATGGATGAATGATAGGTATGTGCGGTAATGGGAGCGTCCCAAGAGCGGTGGTCAATACTGTACAGAAAGCATTGATCCAGAACATCATTTGCTGCCCTGAGACTTTATGCTTTGAAAATATTTCGTCCTGGGTCGAGTTAACGGCACCATCAAGGAGAAGGCCCACGAGGAGATATGCGATGCCGATGAGCTGCATATATGGCGAGTGCGATCCGTCACTGCTCTTATTGGAGGTTGCTTTGGGGGGTTTCTCATTCCCGAAGAACATGAACACGCTGATACCAGTCGTGACGAGTGCCACAACAAGATATTTGTGAGGAGCGAACTTGCGCCGGTAGAGGAGGAAGTTCATGAGCATGACGGGGACGAGTTTGCAGGACTTTCCTAGGACCATGGTCGGGTATGTGATATACGAGAGCGAGGCAAAATTGAATGGGGCCACAAGAGCAATAAGGCTGGAACACTGTAGGTAACTGAAGAGAAGGCGTTTACGGGAAGATATGACGTCCATCGCAGACGAATGGTCTGGTTTGGCTTCCGGAGGGTGTCCGTTGACGGATGGCTTTACACGCGTGGTCCCGTTCGCTTTCGATGAGCCGTTGAGTTGCACACGCGTCGGGGCATCGAGACCAAGAAGGGAAGAGAAAGAGGAGCCAGTCTTTCCGCGCATATAGATATAGCAAATAGCGGACAAAGAGCTGAGAAAGCTCTGGCATGTCGCGATGAACAAAGCAGACTTGAATTTATGGGTGGACTCCCCATCTATAGATTGGAATGGGACTGATACTACAGGCGTCAGTCAGTCTCAGAGCTCGAACGCGCAGACTTGTAACCGTACGTCGCTCTTGTGCAATAGCCCAAAGCTGATCGCGATCCCGAGTTAATTCTGCTTCGGAACATGATCGTCTACTCACGAGGAACATGGCGTATACGCCCGTCATACACAAACCAAGCCTAGATAAACACGTCAGGGAAAGTTTGCGATGGAAAGGCGGAGAGGGCGAACCTTAGTAAGGACATTGTTGTGAATACCCCCGGGGAGCTGATGGCCCGACAAGTGCCAGAAAATCAACCTTCAAGCTCAAAGCTCACTGGAACAAGTTTGCGGTAATGATGGACGACGTAATTCAAATTGTCTACGTGTCACCAACCCAGCCGTAACCCTTTACTAAGGTTAGGGTTCCAGTCCGGGCGTCTCCCGTCGATCTTCTCACGCAAGTTCAAGGCCGAGTTTAAGCTGCCGATCTGGTCAGCACATATTACTAACAGGCCGGACTGGATCTGGATCTTTTGAAAGCGTTTTCCTTGGTGTTGAACTGGCTCGTCGTTTGACAATACACTGTGATCCACTGATAAGTGATACTGGATGTCTCAGTACTTTTCGCTGCCAATGGGCACGTGAGCGAGCGTGCATAATGTGCAAAGTCGTTATGCGTAACGAGGGGAAGACCCTCAAACAACCCGGTCAGTCCGACATATATCCCAGGTAGAATGAAACCGTGATCGGATTAGGCATACCCCATCGCACTGTGTCATTTTAAATGTCGCGACCGAATAGGTATCGGCCCAAAGTATTACACATCTTGGTACTGCACGGTGATGTGAAACCGGCGTTGAAACATGATGAACGTTGAATAGCCGTTACAGCCTAGCCAAAAGCGAAGTACTGTGCGCGCACGGAATCCTACTTAGACGTTGTACATGATGATTTTCCTTCTGGCATATGTTCAACAAATCAGCGTTTCTCCCAACCGGTGTCAGTCAAAGGATATGATACGGCTGGTGGATGCGTTCGCAGGCTGCGTGTCTGCCGGCCGGTGCTTGCTGTGTTCAGAACATCGCCTCGGGTGAAGCCCCGACCGGGAGTCATAGGCTCAGCGACCACAGCCGGGTCACTTAAAATTGCAGCTCGCCGCCAGACGACTTGTTATTACCTACACACTTCTCTTTCCTCCCACCTCTTTTCCGCTGCCCGCCAGGATTCCCGTAAAATTCTTGTGGACAAATTTATTCGCGTCCGAACAATCTGCCTAGAATATTGCGTGGGAAAGTGCCACGTCCCTCTTGAGCAGATTGGACTCGCGCCG
This sequence comes from Fistulinella cinereoalba, assembly GCA_038089115.1. Lineage (NCBI taxonomy): Eukaryota > Fungi > Basidiomycota > Agaricomycetes > Boletales > Boletaceae > Fistulinella > Fistulinella cinereoalba. Next base: position 23,365 of record JBBPKG010000196.1, on the reverse strand, counting down.
TTACTCTGCTCTTGTCTTCTTCGTTCATTTTAGGTTCTCTTCTGGTGGGGCAGCAAGTCGCTCCTGGGTCCTCTCCTCGGTTTCTGGTCTTGCCTTTATCTACCATGGCCATCGCGTCCACCTCTGACATTGCCATCGTTACGCTCGGCGTAGCTCTTGCTGGGGCTTATCTCTTCCGTGAGCAAATTTTCCCCTCCAAGCAGAAGGCTATTCCCGCCGCTCCTACCAAACCTCAGAATGGTCACAGCAACCCAAGAGACTTCGTCGCTAAGATGAAGGAGGGGGTATGCACTGCCTCTTCCCTGTTGCCTCCGCTGACACGTAGCTGTTCCAGAAAAAGCGCATTGTCATCTTCTACGGTTCGCAAACTGGTACGGCCGAAGAGTATGCCATTCGCCTGGCCAAGGAAGCCAAGTCCAAGTTTGGTCTTTCGTCTCTTGTCTGCGATCCCGAGGAGTATGACTTTGAGACCCTCGACCAAGTCCCAGAGGACTCCTGCGTCTTCTTTGTCATGGCTACATACGGAGAGGGCGAGCCGACGGACAATGCGGTCAACCTCATGCAAAACTTGTCGGATTCGTCTTTCGAGTTCTCCAAGGGTGAACACAAGCTGGAAGGTCTCAAATACGTTGTTTTCGGTCTTGGTAACAAGACCTACGAACATTACAATGCAATCGGCCGCAATGTTGATACTGAATTGACGAATATGGGCGCCATTCGTATTGGTGAACGTGGTGAGGGTGACGATGATAAAAGCATGGAAGAGGACTACCTTGCCTGGAAGGACGGCATGTGGGACGCGTTCGCTCAGGCTATGGGCGTTGAAGAGGGTCAGGGCGGGGATTCCCCTGACTTTGCAGTCTCCGAGCCTGACTCTCACCCCCCTGAAAAGGTTTACCTTGGTGAGTTCCATGCGCATCACTACATTCGTGCGCTCAACCCTTTTCAGGTGAATTTTCTGTCCGTGCTCTCACTAAAACCAAGGGTATCCATGACGCCAAGAATCCTTACGCATCACCCGTTAGGGTATCTCGGGAACTTTTCAAGGAGACTGCGGATAGGAACTGTGTCCATATGGAATTCGACATCGAAGGCTCTGGAATAACTTACCAGCATGGTGATCATATTGGGGTTTGGCCGTGCAACTCCGAAGTCGAGGTAGAACGCTTGCTTTGTGTGCTCGGGCTCGGACACAAGAAAGATATCGTTATCAACATCGATTCCCTAGATCCGGCTCTCGCTAAAGTTCCATTCCCTGTTCCAACCACGTACAGCGCTGTCCTCCGTAACTATATTGATATCAGTGCGGTTGCTGGTCGCCAAATGCTCGGGGTTTTCTCCAAGTTTGCGCCTTCCCCTGACGCTGAGGCCTTCCTGAAAAAGCTCAGCAGTGACAGGGAAGAGTATGCTGCTGTTGTTACCAATGGCTGTTTCAAGCTCGCGGAGGTTCTTCAGCTAGCTGCAGGGAATAATATTTCGGTTCCACCTACTCCTGAAAACACCACGCCATGGGCTATCCCCTTCGACATTATCGTTTCCTCCATCTCTCGTCTTCAGCCCCGCTATTACTCGATTTCTTCCAGCCCTAAGCTCCATCCTAACACGATTCATGTCACTGCCGTGGTACTTCAGTATGATTCGATTACCAACTCTGCGTCTCCAGCTCGCTCCGTCTATGGTGTGGGTACCAATTTCTTGTTGAATGTTAAACACGCCGCAAACGGAGAACCGAACACATCTATCCCGACGTATGATATTGAAGGTCCTCGCAAAGCCTACAAAGATGATACCCTCTACAAAGTCCCTGTCCATGTCCGCCGCTCGACATTCCGCTTGCCCACCAACCCCAAGAACCCTATCATTATGATTGGCCCTGGCACTGTGAGCGCTCCTAGATATGTATTGACGCCGTTTTCTCATGAATCGACAGGGTGTTGCGCCATTCCGTGGTTTCGTGCAAGAGCGAGTTGCCCTGGCCAGACGTACGATCGAGAAGAACGGTTCTGACGCACTCAACGACTGGGGAACGATCTCACTCTTCTATGGCTGCCGCAAATCTGACCAGGACTTCTTGTATTCGGAGGAGTGGCCCAGATATACCGAAGAACTGCAGGGCAAGTTTAAGATGCATTGTGCCTTCTCCCGTGAGCCCCCCTATAAACCGGACGGCAGCAAGATCTACGTGCAGGACCTCATTTGGGAGGACCGCAAGAGCATCGCGGATGCAATTCTCGTCGGCAAGGGATATGTATACATTTGTGGTGACGCCAAGGCAATGAGCAAGGCCGTAGAAGAAGTCCTTGCACGAATCCTTGGTGAAGCTAAAGGTGGTTCCGCTGAGGTAGAAGGTGCCGCAGAGATCAAGCTGCTCAAGGAGCGGTCACGGATGCTTTTGGATGTTTGGAGTTAAAGGATATGAGGTATCTCGATCATGCGTTGCCGAGGGTGTGGTGGAATCACGCAGTCTGAACGACAGAACTCATGACCTTTCGTATCGGATCTAATAAATAGACTCGTAGCACTTAGTTTATTATCTCATTGCCTTTGCTCTTTGTTGATTCTCGCCTGCCTGCTGGTCTATTGCCGGGCACTTTAAAACTTTGCTGATATTTGGTAGTCCAGCATGAGAACCCAATAGCAACTACATTACTTCTGGCTTTTACTGTCTTGAACGCTCCATCCAGGCTCTGCAGTCGCCCTCGGCTGTTTCACGGCTTGTTCTTCATGTTGCGGACCAGAGGCCAAGCTAGGCCCGTTGCATTTCAAGGACTGCCCCGTCCGGGTCGTCGCCTGTGGCCGTATTCGACTCGAGTGAACTCGGATACTGAGAAGAATCCTCACGACAACCATTTACCTTCAACACCACCAAGTTCGACGGCCTCGACGTATGCCGGCCTTGTCCCCGAACAGACCCGGAAAGAGAGTTCCCCGCCTTCGATCGCCGTCGAGGTGCTCCGGAGCCGTCTCCGCGACTTGTGTATTCTCGCGAGCACTTCCGTACGACAACACACGGACCAACTATCGAAGAAGGCCAATATGACATTCTCACACCTTGGCTCGCATCTCAATCGGGTGACAGGGTATGAAGAAATCGAGGCACTCAAGAAACGGGTGGTCGAACAAGGTATGCCCCCTACTTTCTGAACGGTTTTTCTTACGGTAGACCAACAAGACATGTCTCGCCCAAGAGTCTCGAATCAAGGCAACTCGGCAAGCGGGAAGGGAGGCCAAGACAGCCTACGATGATGCCTTGGTGCAGCGCTCTATATCTCAGCGACAGGTGAACGACCTTCTCCAGCGCAAGTCGAGCTGGACCGACGCCGATGTCAGCAATTTCACATCCCTCGTTCGTTCAGATCATTCCTTTGAACAAGAGGAAGCACGCGCCAAGGCACGTGTCGCGGAGACCGAGGATGCGGTCGACCGGGAGTTTAGCGAGTTGATGAGGGTTATACTTGCGCGATACCATGAAGAGCAGGTCTGGAGCGACAAGATTCGGAGTGCCTCCACGTATGGATCTCTGGTGGTGCTCGGCGTCAACGTTGTGGTGTTTATCATGGCGATTATCATCGTGGAACCGTGGAAACGGAAAAGGCTGGCACAGACGTTTGAGAAAAAGGTGGAGGAAATGGGTGCTGAGATGAGAGCCTTGGTGAATGCCGGTGCAACTCGAATAGAAGAGAGGCTGGCTGGACAGGAGAAGCAGCTTGCCCAGCTCATCACGCAGGTATCTGCAGAGTCTCGTCACGATGTTTCCGTTGAAAGGATAACATCCGATGAAGCATTTGCGGAGGAGACACCTGTGCCAGCACCACCTTCATCATGGTGGTCTCACGTATACATTTCCTACCCGCACGTTGGCATTATCGGGGGTCGCGAGCTCATGCTTGTGGCTGGAAGCGCCGCAGTGGGTGGGGTCATGACGCTCGTAACGCGTAGCTTGTTTGCAAATTGATTTATCGTTATTACAATGAACCATGCTCGTCATGACTACATACTAACTAGATGCTACGTATATCACAATTACAAAGACAGTCCGGTCATTTCTGAAACCTCTGGGTGAAGTACATTGATACTGCGGTACACACGACAATGAACTCTGAAAGAGCGTTTACTGTCTGAGGCACTCCAACAAGGTGAATGAAACTCACCTTTCAAGTATGAATTCTCTGCGATCGTACATACCACACTCACACCAACTTTCAGTATCCCACTTGATCCAGCCCCACCCACCTTTAATCTATGCCACCAGACGGTGGGATCCAGTAATAAACCATAAGCGAAGGGAGCACATACCTCTGGTTTCTTGTGCGGCGCGAGGACAACAAGCCAGTTCACTTTTGTACTCAGCTCCCGGAGGAGAACAAAGAGCTCAGAGGGTGATTCGATGAGATGTAATGCGAAGGAACAAACAACCATGTCAATTTTGTTGATAGATAATTCCATGTGATTTCCACAGCCCGATTCAATCGAACTCGCAGCCGATACTATGGGGGGAAGTGAACCACCCCCGATATCTCGGAACGAAAGCGGAGCGCAAGGTAGAGTGGTGCGCTGCGTGTAAGCAACTTGGGTATACTGCAGCTTACTGCGTGAACGATCTCGCCTCGTCTGTTTAGCGGAGCATGCTCACCGGATCAGCGGCGATGAACAACAAGTCATCTGGTACCTTCCCTACGACAGCGGCTGTGGACTCTGCCTCAAGTCCGGTGGCTTTTTCTCGTACAACTTCAAGTATCAGGGTTGGTGCGAACCCCTTCTTGCCCGGTTGTATACTCGAGATTCCGCGTTTCCACCATTCATAGGCGGCCGCGGTAACTTCCCCACTTTACTGATGATTGAGTTACGTTTCAGTTATTTGTGGAATATTTTAGTTACCTGCCTGGCAGAAGTGGTCTAAGCTCTGCCGAGTGCGGCCACTCAAATAGTGCGAGCAACATACCGCAAGCCATGTCAAACAATAGGGGTGTTCTACAACTAGCCTTCTGTTCGTGGGCCCACCATCTGCAGTTAAAGATGGCCATGAGATGTGCACATCATATTCGTTTCGGCTCACCGTTCCAGCCAAGTAAACATGCATGCACGGACACCAGGGAAGTGTGGATTACGATAGGACGCGCCAACCTTAAAGTGTGAGCTCCATTGGGGTCTAACAACGCTGACATTTGGCTGAACCTGCTTATAATACTTCACTCGATTCAAAGTAACCAGGTAATCAGATGGCGAATCAGCAAAGCAAAGGTCCTACATTGTCCACGCCGTGCTCCTCATAGTTGGCTCTCATGGAGTGTGAAAGGTTTCCCGTGATCCTCACACGATGTGATCTTCCACTACTCGTATCCAGCATGGTTGATGAGAGAAGCTTGAAGCGAGGAATCAGGCCTTCACGTGTTGAAGATTATGTAAGTCGAAGGTCAGCTTAATCTAAGCGTACTCACCTACGCGTTTCAAGTGGCAAAACAACTTTGATATGTTCCTATCCTGACCTCTTGCATCTATTACTTATGTCTACCGAACAGCCAGAGGAAATTGTTCAGGTGGGGTCAATGTCGCCACACGAAGCCGAAGCCGATTCTGGTACGCCGCACGTTGAAGTAGACGGCGACTGGGAAGCAGAGCAACCTCAACAAAAAAAGGAAGGAAAAAAGGAAGGGCCACGAGATCGCGAACCAGGCAAGTCGATCCTGCCGTTTTTGAGAGTGCAGAAGATCATCAAAGCGGACAAGGTAAGTGCCCGTCATCGACACGTTATTTTTGCGATTCAAAACAGAACGGGTGACTGCAAAAACACGCCTTCCAGGATCTTCCTATGGTCGCCAGAGATGCGACGTTCTTAATTTCCCTCGCGACGGAAGAGTTCATCAAGAGGTTCTCGCAAGCGTGTCAAAAGCTTGCTGAGAGAGAGAAGAGAACGACCGTCCAGCAAAAAGACGTTGGTGATGTATCGCTTGTTTCTGTTTGCTGTCGATGATTCCTCATCTCAAGACCCCTGTAGCCAGTATCGTCCGTCGAGTAGATGAATTTCTTTTCCTGGAAGGTACGTCAATAGATAATGTAATGTCCGGAAACTTCATCAATGCCCGCTTTCGTAGAAATAATCGGGTCTCAGGAGCCGACAGGGAAACGAAGACCGCATAACTTGAAGGCCAAAGCTGACAATGGTGCGTCTGGAGATCGAGACGAATCACAGCCAACTCTCCGCAATTTCATGCAAACGACCGGTGCCAATGATAAAGCTGGGGAGGCCGGCAGCATTCGCGTGAATGAAGATGGAGTTATGTATACTGATGGCCCAGAGTGATAGATAAGAATGTATCACAACAATTTGCCAGGGTTTTGTGGGATTTTCATTACGAACACTGAACTCTTCGAGCCAATGCTTCAATAGAACTCAGCATGAGTTCATAGTGGTGTTTGCAAGATCGGCCAAGTATAGGGATAGTACCAAGCATAGACCTTACTATTCTCTGATTCACAGCACTGTGGGCGACTAACTCATCTATTCACTGTCACACCAATAACGACGAAAAGCAAAGCAAATTTTCCGGGAACGATGTAAGGTACTATGATGTAGGTGATAGCTTCAACTCTCAGCAAATGCATCCGTGAGGAACTCCTCAATTTCTTTCTTGTGCCGAATCTGCAGGTGTGGTTGTACGCATACACAAAGTAAATAATCTCGTTTCGTACCTTGCTTCCCGTGGCGACAGAGCTAGTCGGTTCGCGTCCAGCATAGTGAGGATATTTCCCCCTGTGGTATTGGGTCTCGTTGGCAGCGGTGAGAATGCGCGGACCAACATAAGTCCAGGCTCCATTGTTGAGCGGTTCCTCCTAAAGCTCGTGTTATTGCTTGCAGAAAGGTGGGCTCCGAAAGAGATTCACCTGACACCACAAAATATCGGCATTGGGGTATTTGTCCAAGTGAGGTGTGATCTAAAGGCCGTTAGTTAATGAACGACATTGGGAACGTAGCCGTACGAGATCGTAAGGGAAGGGCGACAATTGTTCTATGCGGCTGATCGCAACGTCGTTGATGCCCTTCTCTTCACGCTCTTGCAGGAGAGTATGATATACCTGGCCTACATATCAAATTAGCATAGGGTTTCACAAATCACATATCAGCGCTAAAGCTACCTGTGCAGAGGATGTGCCGACGGATTTGTTCAGGTGATGCCAAGTTCTCCGGATGAGGTTCAGGCAAATATCGCTGGAAGTGAGTGTCTCCAATCATCTCCGACAACTCTGAGCGTGCCCGGGGGTGGCGCAGCAACGATTTCGAGAAGAAAAGGATCAACTGTCATATATCGTGTTACGGTGGTGGTGACCGAAAAGGGAGAGGTCATACCGGTTTGCGGAAATCACGATGTATTTGCCTGCGGAGGACGTGGAACTACTTGTCCGTTAGTACGATACGCATCGAGCTCTGAACACCTGACTTACGTAGTTGGCTGGTGTGCTTGTGGACGTGTCAGCTACAAAAACTTGCATGCAATAAACAACACTCACGTGGGATATACGACCTGCATGTTGCAATCCTGGTGTTGCCTCTCTATCTTTTCAGGCGTAGGGAAGACATGGGGATGGTCGTCACAAAGTTGTAGGAAGCGTTCAATTCTTCCACTTGAGTGTTCCGGACCTTGACCGTCATAGCCATGAGGTAAGCTCATGACCAAGCCGGTTCGCTGTAACCATTTCCGTTCACCGGCCGCGATGAATTGGTCGATGATACATTGTGCATTGTTTGCAAAGTCACCGAACTGAGCCTCCCAGATGGTGAGGAAATCGGGAGAAACAAGCGAATAGCCGAGCTCGAAACCAAGGGTTCCGTACTCGGAAAGGGATGAGTTGCAAACAACGAACTGCGCTTGATTCGAGCCCAAGTCATTCAGAGGTACATATTGCTGTTCATTGACCTGATTGTGCAGAACTGCGTGGCGCTGCGAGAAGGTACCTCTCTCTACGTCTTGACCCGATACACGAACGTGAATCTTCTCCAGAGCGAGGGAACCAAATGCCAGAGCTTCAGCAGTAGACCAGTCAATATTGCGGCCCTCTTCAACAGTTTTCCCTCGCTGGGTGAGAATACGTGCAAGGTTGCGGTGTGGGTTGAATCCAGCTGGCCACTGCGAAATCGCTTTACCGACTCGCTGGAGAGTCTCCTCGTCCGAACCTGTGGCACGGGTAGGCAACGTCTTTTCAGCCAGCTCGCGGGGGGATGGGAAACCTTGCCAGGACGCCGACAGCCATTCCTTGCTTGTAGGAACGTAGTCCGGGGCGGCGGCGGCAGCCTTTTCCAACATTCCCCAAACCCACTTCTTGTGCTCTTCGATATCATTTTCGGTAAAGGTCCCGCGACCGACCAAGAACTTAGAATATTGAGTCAATGTGGTTGGCTGCTTCTCGATGGCCTGATACATTCGAGGCTGTGTGAAACTGGGCTGATCAGTTTCATTATGGCCGTGGCGTCGATAGCAAACAATGTCGATCACGACATCGCGCTTATACTTGGCACGATAGTCGGCGGCGAGTTGGCAGACGAACGTTACAGCCTCGGCATTGTCACCATTGACATGGAAGATTGGCGCGTCGATGGATTTAGCGATATCAGAAGGGTAAGGTGTCGAACGAGCGAAACGAGGGTCGGTGGTAAATCCGATTTGGTTGTTGACGATGAGGTGAATAGTGCCACCAGTCCCGTAACTCGGCAAATTATGGAAGCCCATGGTCTCGTACACGATACCCTGTCCTGCGAATGCAGCGTCCCCGTGGAGGAGGACGCCCATGGCGGTATTATGGGTAGTATGATCATTTTCCAGATTTTGTATCGCAAATGTCTTGCCAAGGACGACTGGATCCTCGGCCTCGAGGTGCGAAGGGTTGGCAACCAACGAGAGCGAAACTCTCTTTCCGGACGGAGTGGGTCGAACGTAATTAGCACCCAGGTGGTACTTAACATCGCCGGCGGGTGATTCATCGGCACCCACACCAGAGAACTCGTTGAGAATAGCCTCGATTGGTTTCCGAATAACGTTTGCTAGCACATTGAGACGCCCACGGTGTGGCATACCTATCGTAACATGCTTCACACCATTGTCCACCGAGCGGTCGATTAGGGCCTTCATCCCGGGAATGAGCGTCTCGCAGCCCTCTAATCCGAACCTCTTCTCATTAGGGTATTTGTTGGAGATGAACTTTTCGAATGAGTCTGACCAGATGAGGCGGTCAAGAATCATACGCTTCTCTTCTAGTGTGTAATTCCAAGGTTTGGGGATTTCAACTCTTTCTCTGATCCAATCGCATTGTTCCTTGTCGGGAATGTGAACATACTGAATGCCAACAGCACCGCCTTGATGACATTTCAATAGAATTCTACTAACCGTATGGATCAACAAACTTACAGTAAATGCGTTTCAATGTCTTGATAATATCACGAAGCGACATCGACTTCCTATCTTCCGTCGCGAAGTGGGGGAGGATACCAGGCCCAAGAGATATTTGTTTATCCAGATCACGCTCATTAAAGCCATAGCGGCTGAGCTCAAGCTCCGGGGGATGGACATCCGCAAGATCAGCATCGAGAATACCAAGAGGGTCCAATTCGGCGACATGATGTCCCCGGACTTGGTACGCGCGGACCAAGAGTTGGACCTGATACAAATCAGAGAAGGAAATGACGCGTAGTATAGGTGCGTCACGTACCTTCAGATGGTCGTCCAGTTCAGCACCTCCAACAGCGTGAAGGGCCGGAGCACCGTCTGTAGGCTGTGCGATCAAGCCCGGGGGTGGTTGGAAGGCCTTGGCACTAGGTAGCCCATGCTCCATTCCAGAGAAATAAGCAGCCCATGAAGCATGGACTGACATGGGATCTTGCCTCCAATGCCTGTACATCTCCTCGGCATAATATGCGTTCGTACCGTTCGCAAAGGGATCATTCGGTGACGGTGGCGCTGCCGGAGTTGCCAATGCGCGATGAGACACCACAGCAGGGACACGCCCTGTGCCACTAGCTCGCAGAACGTACGGGAACCGCCTAATTACCTGTCGTGAAAGCATAGCGAGGAGAAAATGAAAGAAGGAAACCCGAGCGACCTCGGAAGGGTGCAGCAGTACCAGATTACGTAACCGGAACAAGCCGGCTGCGGTTGGCACAGCCTGAGCCAGGCCCCTGCAAGGCAAACCCTGGTGACTTTATTCCATTTATAGAAAGTTAAACTGCACAGGAAATCATGTGATGTGATGTAATGTGATATTCGTAATCGGGCCGGCCCTCCTTTGCTGTTCGACTCGGATGTGCTACCGCATCACAACCACGGGCAAAGGTGGAAGTTCGCGCGAGAACCATCGTTCAGTTAATTATTTTTTAAGTAAATTCTAGCTTAGCAAAATAAATAAATATAAAAAACTATGATCACATTTGTGATAGGTTCACTGAAAAGGCTCAAGGTGATATTCTTTGCACAGACAGTGTCAAAAACAAAAATCAACGACCTCTTGAGCATGTTGTGTCTGACCCCTTTGCAGTTCATCCCCCCTTGATTGCACAAGTCACATGTTCTAACAATACAGGACCCCTCTGAATCAACCCCTAATGTTGGACAATGCAGAGTATCAGGTAAAGAAATGGCAAGCTGGAAACGGGCCATGGCACAATCATTACTTGGTGCCCGTCCCTGTAAAAACTCCCCTCTGCTTCCGTTCTCTGTAGAACTGACCCAAGTGCTTCATAGTTTGTCCAAAACTGTCGCAGACGACCACGCCATTTCGAATCCACCCAGGTAACTTGTTCTGCACATTTGCTGAGGAGTAGCGCCCATCCACAAGGATAAGCGAAGCCCAGTCCGCACGATGACGGATGGCTCGCCCTAAAAACATGTAAATATTATTAGCATATAAAATAGGTTGGATCGGCTCACCGATGCTCTGATTGACTGCGCTCATGCACATATTTTCATAGAGTTCAGAAGCAGCATCTTTCGCTCCCGCAGGCCGTTTATTTCCGAGCCTCTTTTCCAGTTCATTGGCGTACCGCATCCGTTCTTGTAACTCTGGCGAGTTTTTATTTGCGAAAGGCAAGCCGACAATGACGACGGCTCGGGCGAGGTCGTCCGTAAAGTTCAGGCCTTCTGAGAGCTTTCCGCCGACCACTGCAAAGAGTACCGCACCCGTCCTTTTGTCGGATGCATCTGCCGGCTAGCCAGCTAATGAATACAGGCGACCTGAAAGTGCCGTTTGAACGAACCAATGTTTTGACCGCTTCCGCATAGTCGCGGAGTGTAAATTCGACCCCACTGCTCTCTTGTGGTTCCAAGAATACCTGCAAGAATCTATTTCATCATCTGTCATCTGCTAGGTGAAAGACAAAACCCACCGACTTCTTCGCCGCAAACTTGGTCACATGCTGCGTCGTTTTCCAAGCTTTGTGGGCCAGGTTCAAAGAGGAATATGATGGGAAGAATACTACCATTCCTCCCGGGACCACGCTGCAAAGATTCAGAATTAGCTGTCCCAAATCAGCAAGCAAGCGCTGATCGCTCTGTTGAGCATATTTGAATTCTAGGTGGGACCCTGTGGGACCCTTGGTAACACATAATGTTCGGACATGTGAAGCGGGAATGATATGGCCACAGGAGAATGTCGATAGCCGCTCGGAAGGCAACCATGAGAATAATTGCGCGATGATATCCGACATCTAATGGTCCCAAATTAGCCCACAACACGCGGGAAACTGCGAACCGTAATAACCGGAGTCATGGTTCCGCCTGCTAATATGACCGATCGCGCACTATCAACCACTTCGCGAAATGTTGTCGAGGGATTGAGAAGTTGGTACGTTATCTCCAACAACTCTTCCGAGTGTTGCGTGTCGCCACTCGCAAGCGAGAGGATAATGCGTCCATCTAGTGAGATCTGTGCGATGTTAGCCCTTCCACGGTAGAAAGTTGAGTTACCTTCTCGTGCGCCCACAAGTCCGACCAGGAGGGCTTCGACTGCATGGAGCGGTGGAGCGCCTCGAGCTCCTTGTTTTTTGGAGGCGGAGCCTATTAAGCTGTTAGGGAGATGATCAGGTATATAATACAGAAAGCTAGCTCACGTCGACATGCTTGACCTGTCGTCGCTTCGGCGTAGCCAGATATCTTTCTCGCAATCTGTTTAACTTTGAGGAAATGCTCGAGTCTACGACATGATACTTTACCTTGCTCTTCTTCAAGTATGCCTCAATTTCAAGCAAATTGATTCCCATAGTATGCCTTCCGAGCTTCTCCACGAAATCGGAAAGTGTAAAAACCTCTGTAGCCGCACCCACGGCGGAGCCAGTCTTCAACTTGGCAGTCTTCCAGTCTTCCATAACTCCCCGAATGGCCTCCATATATTTGATGAGCCGCTTGAGGTGAAGACTATGCAGTGCAGAAAGACGTGTCCGGAACTTCTCGTAATATATTGTGACCTGCTGTAGCGAGGTCGACAACGTGTGAGACCCTACCCGGACACTTGACAATGAAAGCAAAGTGGGAATCAAGTCTGACGAATGAATCCAGTGCCCTTGCTTCAGACTAATAGCGCTTACTATGGGCCTCGTCAATAATAACAACTTGGTTCGAGAGGTCTATGCCTAAAGAGTCCCGAGCCGTCCTTTGCAGCAAAAGATTATATGGTAATGTCACAAGCTATGGCACTGGATTAATGGCGAACAAAGGGCATTTAACGAATGGCGAACCTCTGCTTGAGGAATTGCCCTACGAGAACCATAGTAGGGGCAAGTCTGAGCGTTCCTCCCAGTGCTGGCGAGATCTTCAATATCCTTTGGGGATGCCTGTAGGCTAATTGTGAGCACTGTGAAGAGTTTCGTTAAGCCATGGAACGCACCAAGATTTGATCTCTGAGATCCAACAAGCGGGTCTGGTCATCCGAAGTTGGAAGATAGGAACACCGTCTGTCCTTTTGCCCTGCGTTTTTCATCGCATGACTTTTTCCATGTAAAACAGATGTTCTTACCGTCTTGCAAATCACGACATTTTTCATCTATATCACCTAACATTGACCTGACATCATCATTAATGCAAAGCTGTTTACGTGACCCGAGAGAGACAGTTCTCCAATGCCGTCGATCGGCTCCAATACAGTCTCCTTCAACCGAGTCCACATTCCGCTTTTTCTGGCTTGATGAAGATGGAATAGGATCGTTGACACGGATGACAGAAGACTGTTTAGTATACGAGACATGTCTAAACTTCAATTTTTGAAGTTCAGGGATCACTTGAGTAAGCTGGGAGTGTGTGCGGGATGCGTAATAGACCTTGGAACATGTTGGTTCCTGGACGTCCACGCGCTCGTGCTTGGAGAGAGTATTGTTGAGCCTGAATTTCGGGTTCAGAAAATTTGTTCCAGCATACGATATGGAACAACGTACTTTTCCATTAGTCCGCGAACTGCAGGCGATATATTGTCTTGCGCTCCATCTTCATCACGATCAGGAAGATATGAATCTTCATCATGCTCTTCGGGTGCTTGTGTTGGCCTATCAGCAATCCGCTGTCATCCATCGACAGTGTCAGACATTGTCAACTCTGCATTGAGCTATCATACTTGACGTTTTGTCACCCTTGCATTTGCCAACGCCCGTAAGCGAGCCTCGGCCTTTCTTGCTTTAGCTAGCTTTTCTTCATATTCGCGGTCCTGTACCTCGAGATCTCGCTGCCTAATCTGGGTTGCTTGCGCGGAAACCCAGGCAGGTTCTGCAACGCGCAGAAGATGGGGCATGGACTCGGGCGTTGAGTGGATCTTACCGGCACTTTGCGCCGTTTGCTTGAATGCCTGTCCTTTGCGCGCACGGTCCCCTTCGTCGGAGAGCCAGGACAAGCTTGAGCAGAGAAGACTCAGCGTTTTTCCCTGTATGAGAGTCAGCGACGAGACTATCCCACAGAGCCGATGCATACCGTGCCTGTCGGACTCTCGACGATCGTGATGTGCCTTTCTTCGATTGAAGAGTAAACATGCTTCATAAGGTCGACCTGAATAGGATACGGTGGGTCATACGGAAACGCAGAGAACCTTTCGGGAGTGGGTAGCACAAGATTGTCCGCGGCGTGGTTCATTAGGGTGCGGTGACGGCGAGTCTGATGACAGCCGACACGTTGGCGCGGATAGAGTCCCGTGACCACCCTTTGCTTACTATTACGTACGAAAACTTGGAGCCGTTAATTAGTCAAAGTGGATACTTAGATCCGAGTTATCACAGGTCAGTTACCTCAGATCCAAACTATCCTCGAGTCGTGATGGCGAATCAAAGTTTGAGCTTGAGTGTAATTAAACGTGTACACGCATCTCGGCAGGAACTAAGGCGTATGTAATGAACAGCGTATGTGGGAACAAGATAGGTAGTGCGACATCATTGAAACAAGGGGGTGAAGTGTCAGAATACAAAATCGATATAGCTTCCTCGTCGCAGCAAGTACCAGACTCTGCTCCGATACTGCGAATATACTCGATGTGGCTCCGGGCACACTCCATTGCACAGTAGCCAACGTCAGCCTCTTGCAGCCCATGGATGTCCCTGAACGAGCTCACAACTAAGTGTGTCCTTCGAAGGGTTTCAACGATTTTTCCGCTGCAGCATATTCCTCTTTCAACCGGGCTAGCAACACCTTGATCCTCGCCAAGGCATCGTCGACTAACATCTTGGTGTCCACCGGGTCCTTGTCCTTGTCCTTGTCCTTGTCGGGATCTGTACGATTGCCAAGATGCTGAATCTTCTCGCAGATTCCCTGCACGTGGACGACTCCCAACGCAGCAGACGACCCCTTGAGAAAGTGGCCATATTTACTCAGTTGTGCCAGATCCCTTTTTGCACTGAGTGCGGGTGAGACGGTAGTATCCACGCTCTAGGGACCACGCACAGGCATTCATTCATGAGCATGATGGTCTCCCGCGTCTGAGCAAGATAATCTTTGACCATTTCCTCGGAAAACTCCCGGTTGTCTTCCTCGTCCAATTCAAGTATTTGTTGGAATACGTCCATATCAATGACGACCCGGTTGTTCGACAACTTGAGTAAAGAAAGTGGTCAGCATGGAAGCATGGAGGCATGGATAGTTGACGCTGGCACGCGGAGTAGCACAGGCGGGGACCGACGCGGGCGGGCGACATACCTTGTCTGTGGAGGACTCCGGATGGAGCTCCAGTGATGGGGGAATGATGGGCTGGGAAGTCTTGGGGGGAGGACACGGTTCTTCCGAGACGGCACGGGACTTGGCGTCTAGTTTCTTGGGCGGGGGGGCTTTGTTGGACGGTGACGGCGGGGGCCGCTTGGGGCCGTCGTCATAGTAGATTGGCGACCGAGTCCGCATCGTTGCTGGGTCAGCGAAACGGGAAGACATGGCCGGGTAGAAAGAGCGGGAGACAAGATGGAACAATAACTTGAAGGGCCAGAAAGTATGAAATAGGCTATAAGTCAGACGGGACCAGAGGGATCTCTTCCCGGGCGAATTGGTACATAGCTGGACAGCCGACTGATTATCGAGTCTAAGATCACATCACAGCATTGCCCGTTTCTATACTCGGAATACTACCCCCTCCACGTCCACAGCGCGCGGACATTGCCCCCAATGGCAAACCCTTTGGTTCAGATTGCAAATACATATACCATACCTTTTATTACGGATCAACCTCCCATCGACCCACAGCGGACATCCGATCTGCCTGACGCATTCCCCAGTACCCCATTTTTCATTGCGCCAGCCACACTTCCTACACGACCTTGCTCGCACGCAGCAGCGTGATTTCATCACTCGAATACCCTAACTCCTGCAAGATCTGCACCCGCACATTACAACTCGGTCCCAACTGCAGTCATGTGCAACACATACCTCTGTCGTATGTTGTGAATGCCAGGGGGGTGGCCGCCTCACCGGCATCCGCCTACCGTTGTAGGTAACGGGTGGCGCTACCATTCGAATTTTACCCGCGCGAGGATGCTATCCGAACAAGACTGTTCAACCCTGCAAGCACGTTGAACACGCGAGACGCTGGACACGTACATCAACTTCTACCGTGGACCCGCGTGCAATCGCCTGCGGATGCGCAAACGTCTGGGCGATATTATTGATCGGTCCGAATGGGATGCTGAAAGGATCTAGATCATTTTCACCCACACAAACTTGCATGATACGAACCCAACACCACTCAGTCGCTCAATCCAGTAATCTCTACTATGTTGTCGCAGCACCGTAGAAATTATGTTTACCAGTGCTTCTCGGTTTGCCACACGGGCCGTATTTGTCGAAAACCGGGCGTCGTCCGCAACCTCGGGTTTCTCAAGGATTGTGGTCGTGAGAAGTCGGAACTACGGATAATTATTTCTGTGGGTCAGCGGCGACGCACTCAAATGAATGAGATACTTGTTTGTTGTTGCCCGCACCAATCATTAAAAACCCGTCCTTGCAGGGGAAAACCTGATAGGGTACTATTGAGGGGTGTGCAGTTCCGTGCCGAGACGCTTCTTGTCCGGCGATGAGGTAATTGGAAGCTATGTTAGCAAGCCCTGCTAGCTGAACAAATTCAGTGACTGAGTGGGAAAGAGACGAAATGTAGCTACGCTGTCCACTCACTTGAGTCTCGAAGAGGTTGCAATCAATCCATAGACCTTGACCAGTCTGGTTCACAGAGCGCAATCCCGCCATAATGGCGCCGTGGGCGTAGAGACCAGTCATGATATCAGTCACGGCCACCCCAACCTTGGAGGGGGCGCGATCGGCTTCGCCTGTGCTATGATGGTCGATGGCACTCAGAAACGGAGAAGCAGAAACAGCATGCTAACATGTGCATGAGGCCTGCCTCAGCCTCGATGATAACGTCGTAGCCTGCGGCTTCGCGATAAGGCCCTGTCTGCCCATAGCCTACCCGTGCCGTGAGAGATGAGATCGACACGCTGCTGTGGAGGGACCACTACCAGTAATTGAAGCGTAAACAAGCTGAGGGTTAATTTTCCGGCAGTCTTCCCAGCCAAGACCCAAAGATGAGAGCTTTCCGGAGACAAAGTTTTCGATAAGGACGTCCGAGGATTTGATGAGCTTGTGTATGATCTCTAGGCCATCTGGCCGTTTGAAATCGACTGTCATTGATCTCTTGTTTCTATTCACCGCAAGGAAGTAGGCCGATTCTGGTGGAAGATGTGAACTCTCCTTGGGTGCACCCTCTATCAGAGGAGCAGATGGGGGACTCCACGATCCTATTTGCAGTGAGATTCTATCAAGGGAAATTACGATGGGCGACGGACGCGTGTCATCTCCTCTGGAAACTTCTTCTATCTTGATGACGTCCGCTCCCAAGTCTGCTAAGAGCATGGAACAGGTTGGGCCGGCCAATACCCTTGTCAGATCGAGGACCCTTACCCCGTTCAAGGGCGGTGGGATGCCACTAGTGACAGAGAGGCATCTCGCAGCACCGACAGCACGTTGACATCTTCTGAGCATGAGCTCATGGATACCATTCTTGAATAGTAGCATGGCAGATAGTGGTAAACGGGGCTGTCAATGAAAAAAGACCGGGGCGGGTATACAAGGAGGTGTTAGTGCGCGGCGAGGGAAAATATTGCGGTTGTGCGATGCGGGACCGAGAATTGGTTTGGAGGACGGAGTGTCAGATGTCTCTGACACTCGCAATTCATTCCTTGGCATGATTAGTGGGGAATGGAAGTCTTCTGACACCCAGTTCTGTCACTCTCATGTCTAGACGCTTTTGACAGCCCATCTCGTTCGGGTCAGCGTTTTCGGTAAAGACACTCGATAGCCCACCCAGACCCGCCGAAAAATGGGCTTCTTTTCCTCTCGAACAATAGAGGACGCAAATATCCTTCAGGATGACAAGACAGTGGTCCAGGTCATTCGTTCCCGATTCGTCCGTGCTCACACGTTCTTGGTTTCATCGTCGACGCTGACGCTATTTGCAGTACGGTAAATACAAAGGAAAGCAACGGGAATCCTTTCCAGACGTCCCTTCTCCGCAGCTCTTGCATGTCAGCGGCAACCTGTCGCAGAGATCCATCGACCGAGAATCTCTATCCTATTCCAGTTTCGATCGTTCATCCCCAATGCGACCTCTGCAAGCATCCAGTCCTAGGTCGCCGCCTCGGGCCCACACAGATGCGATAACGTCCGTATTCATATACATCCTTGGCCGAGTTCTCTCGAGCGTTTACACTTGAAAGACAGTTCAACCCTCGCACAACGCCTCAATGAACTGGCAGCGGCCAATGCGGAAGGCCTACTTAAGTGGGTTCTCAATGTCCATTTATTTCAAGCTCATTTCTTATTTCATGACAGTGACGAGGAATACCGACTACTACGGCAGAACATATTCGAGCGACTAGCTAGTAGTGCTTCTGTCCCTGCTGAGATTCCAGTCATTCCATTGGGCCCTCACAATCGCTCGCTTCAGGATGGTGTGTTGACCAAATTCATACTCTTTACCGTGTGGATTGAGCGTCTTCGAATTTCATTTTACAGCACCGCAAAGTAACACAGACACCTACAACCCACGCCAATTTCAAGTTAAATCTCATAGGACGCCTTCAATTCGATCCAAGTCTTCAGTCTCATCAGCAGTGTCCAATTTGTTCAAGCGTGGGACGAGTAACCGTCGCATCAGTGCCGCTTCTGCACAGGAAGACACTATCAGCGAGACATCCAGCACATTCTCTTTGGCTTCCTTAGCACCCAGTCCCTTCAAGCATAGAACCATACTCGTCAACACGAGAAGCGCGAGTCCAGCCCTGAAGCCAGAATCGCGACATGACCATACTGTGATGTTGTCTCAGTCGGGTGTGGACCATCGTCTGCGTGGCACTTCTTCTCACCGTTCAATCTCTCGGAGTATCCGACGGCTAGGCACTGTGACACCACCTTCCTCTTTCCCGATCCGCAATTCCGATCCAAAGCATTTCCCTTCCATTCTTGCAAACGATTCCGCGATGGACGATGAAAAGATGAAAACATCTCGAGACCTCCGTCTTGAGATCGAAGTCATGGAGGCAGAGGGCCGGAGACTTCTTGATGCGTTCAATGGGCTAGAACTCAGTGCGCTGACCCGGAGTCAACATAAACCCGGGCACGCACCGCTGCCTCGCTCACCCTCGTTGTCAGCCATGAATCGTAGGAACGGCACCGAAAGCAGCGACTCGTTCCACGCGAACGGTGGCTGTGCGCCAGGATACCATGGGTCCGATGCTGATGGCATGTCCCTTCGATCCGCGACCTCGTACAGGACCAATATCTCTCAGCCTCATTCCCATCGGCCAAATCCGTCTGCTCGGACCAATACTTCGCTGGCGGTTTCCCCGGCGATGAGCCGAAAGCGGTCCATGTCATCATTGTCGTCTCATGCTCGAGTGCCTCCTTCCTCGACTCCACCAACGCTCGCCCATGGACGGCTAGGGCAGCTAGGAAGCGTGTCCAGTGTCAATTTGGTGAGGTCAGAAGGCCTAACTTCACCAACTGACGAGGATCCAGAGATGATTGCTTTAGAAGCCGAGCTATTTGATATTAGACGTCGGCGCCAAGAAGTGACTATTCGGTATCAGGACCGCCTGGAATACCTGCGGGCTCAGCTGAAGGGGGCCGAGCTGCGAGAGAAGCTCTTGCGGAAATGATGGCCTTGCCTTCTTTTCTTTTCTTTTCTTTTGGTGGTGCATTAATATTGCTATTTGAAATAAATATATTTCCTATGTAGACAATGCTTTTGAGACAGTGGTTTCTGTAGTCTTTATAATACTAGTGGATGTTAGGATGGCAGCTAAACTGTTTGGCTTTATACCATGAATAATTTTGGACTGCTATGGTGATCTAGTGAAGCAACTCTAGAACCAACTAGGATTCTAGGCTACCCACTTAAAGACTAGGGAAGGATAGAGCTCAGACTTTGAAGTTCTGGAGGAAGAACCAAGTGGACTAAACTGAGGAGCATTCCTCAGTGTCCCCACCTGTGGTTCCCATGTCACATGTCTAATTAGAGGCTCTAACGACCACTTGAAACACCTCTAAGTTGAAGTGTTTGTTGCATTACCCTGCCTCAGGCAATAATTCTGCAATATTTCCTAGACTTTGGAATTGGCTCATGCTAGTAAAGCACTACCAAACTATATCCTAGTGTATGCTACAGGCTGGTCCCTCTTGGCTCCTCGGCACATCAAAACTGACAGGTACAGCCATGAGTAATAAAGGTGGGTAGTGTCAAGCCAATGAAGACTTGGCAAGAAGCATGTGACCTCGGCATTGTGTCGGGAATGAGCGGGCGCTGTGCAGACGCTTGCGCTCGCTGCCTCTCACAGCAAGCTTGCATATCTCACCTAGAGAACTGCAAGGGTAGGAGTAACCTGTGGGGGTCAAGGGTAGGGGTACTACAGGGTAGGGGTAGGGGTTGTCTTTAGCAAGACCTGTGTACCCTGTACCCTTGACCCCTGTACCCGAGCTATCCATCACATGTAACATGTCACAACTGTACAGTAACTATGAAACCTTATAGGAAACTTTAATTTTGAGATCCACGTAATAGATCTCATCTTGAGAACTTCGCTCATGCAGTCCAAACATGTATCTCGCCCTACTGAAAAGGCAAAGGCACTATCACATGCCAACCTGACAGCAGACAATACCCACACTCCCCCCACTAATGCCTCAGCAGTATCAAAAAAACGAGCCTGCATGGCATCATCAGATGATGACAATGCTACTATGCATGTATCTGAAAAAGTGGTTGCTGTTGAAAGGCCATCGGGCAATACAAACTCAATCACAGTTGCTGACTCTGCTATAGAGGTGCCAGAGGAGCCTGTGGAAAGCTCAGATGCAGAGTTAGGTAAAAAAATAGTATTCTATTATTAAACCTAGACTAATCATTACTAGAACGCATGAAGGAAGACTGGAACGCACGTGTCTATGCATTTTTCAGCCCCACACCAGATATCAAGTATGTGGGACAGCGACGTTCACATGTCTTCAAGTGTCTTGCAAAGGGGTGCACGCATAGGGTCCGCTGGTTCCTAGATACAGGCGACAAAACATCAACCAGCAACTTGCGGAAACATGTACACTCATGCTAGGGTGATGAGACAATGAAGCATATTATTGCGAGCGCTGAAAATCTTGACACTGCACACTTGGCAATCAAGCAGTACACTGTGACTGGATCAATACCAGCAGCTTTCGAACGCCAAAGTGCAACTGGGAAGGTTGGTTACTCACATTGACAGCATACACGCACTGCTCGCGACGCTCTTGGATGAGACGTTGGCGAGAACTGTACGTGGAACCTCTATTGGTTGACAGTGGGCAGTTTTTTTTGAGGCTCCACTAGGCGATCAACAATCTCCCCGAAAAGATTGGCGTCACTGCGAAGTTGTCTATCAATTACAAGGCGCCCACGTTTGCGGACCAGGTAAATGCCAGTAAACTTCATTGCATTCATCCTGATTCAAGCCTTGTAGTTTATTGTGATCAAGGTCCGTCTGGACGAGAGGAACGGCCGTAAGGCCTATGTCTCTGGTAGTATCGAGGATCTCAAGGGAAACCTCCTCGTAGAAGCCAAGTAAGTAGTTTGGTGCTTGTAGGCCGCAGTGCACGTGCAGTAACCTCGTCCCAGCGCCATGTTCGTACAACCAAAGTATGCCAAGATGTTGAGCAACTCTGTGGTGAAGAAGGCGATGGGTGAGCCTGAGCCAAGAAAAAAGGACCCCATTTTGTTGGCGGAGGGTGTTCCTCCGCCCGCCGCTAAGTCATAGATTTACCCGCCCGCTTGCCCGTGAATGCGATAAATAAGAGACTATAACTTAGGCTTCTGGATTCGTTATGTGCACCAGGATGCTCGTGCATGCTTTATCTAGACGTGGTGATCACCCATGTATACCAAGTCACTTCATAGTATATCGACCAGGGGTTTATCAGCACATTGCAATCAAACAACAATGACGACATGATGTATAGTACATCTTACAGCCAGCTCACCAGCAATCGGCGACCCATTCCCAGAGCGACTGGGTGTTTTGACGGGTCGCAGAAATGAGCTGGGCAACAGTCATATAAGCTCTCTGGAATGTCCACAAATGTTTGAGCTCAACCTGCTCCTGCTGCCCGCATAACATCTCCACCGTCATTTCTACCTTTCCTGGCTCGTCCCTGATGCACTGCACTTGCATTTCCTCGTCGTAAGCGAGGATGGCATTCCAGCATCTGTTCACGGCCTCCGAGTCGTCGCCGCAACGCCGTAGCACGACAACGATGGGACACGTTTCCCCACTCACATCCTTGCCAGCATCGCGAAATGTCTTCAGTGCGGCGAGGTCCTCGGACGAAATGTTGTTACCATTGGTAGTGAACGAGCCGGAGGTGTAGAAGACGAGCACGTCCGGCGGATGCCGCACGCCTTCCAACCGGGTGTCAACATATGCCCATTCATATTCGTGCTGTCCCCCTGTGCGGCGCGTGCGCTTCCCGACTGATGGGTTATGAACGTATACCCTCCGCACAGTCCTTTTGCCCAGTAGTACCGGAGATGTTCCACGGAAAAACCCGGATAAGATCGACGATATCGCTGACGGTCTCATTTTCCAGGGGTTTCCCTTGGCATGACTGGCAACCAGATCGCGCAGACGCCCCTGCGAGTCCAACCGTAGGCCCCGGACGACATCGTCGTCAATGTCCAAGGTTGTTGCACAGACATGTGCGTCAAACGTCATACCATAGCGTCGCAAAACCCCCTCATTCTCCTTCCACCACGTATCCATGCCTCCTTCTTGGTACTCCAGGCCGGTCACGACCAAAGCGACAGGCACCTTCTTCTGACACACCGTGACGTAGAACATATCGTAGTTATGCTTGAGGGCCGTGGTGAGTCGAGTGCCGCGGATGCAGTACAAGACGAGATGAATGCCCCCTGATTGTGCCAGTTCAACCAGCAGCGTCCTCAGATAGTCTTCCGCAACTCTGGCAGGCACCGCCCCTTCTGCCCCTTCGTCAAGCCCCGTAGTGTCCCACAGGGCATACCGTATTGAGTCCAAGTTAACGATATGCTTTTCGTACTGGAATGTGCATCCAAGTGCACCATTGGAGACGCGCGCACGTTTTTCGCCTGCGATGAGGTTGATGATGGAAGATTTACCGACGCCGGCTTCACCGAATATCACAATATTTGGGATATTTTCCTGCGGAACATCCTGAAGGAAAAAATATTGGGCCAGATAGGCGATGGAGGGTGAATCTACTTGCCACTATGGCTTCTTGGATAACTGGGGGAGGAACTTCAACATCTTTTCGGGAAACGCACAACCCCTCGCGAAGGCTCCGATCGTTACGACCAGCAGAGCTAGGACATTTCCCGC
>JBBPKG010000195.1:28712-42010 GCA_038089115.1 Fistulinella cinereoalba | reverse complement strand
GTGCACAGGTTAGAAGTCTGAAAGATTAGATAGTCGGATCTCGGATCTATCCGAGATAAGATAAGATAACCGGAACTTGCCGGATAAGATAAGATCAAAAGATAAGATAAAAAGTGTCAGTGAAAATCGTTGAAGTCCGTTAGAGTGTGTGGGCAAATACCGGTGCCCGTTTCAACAGCTGGTTGCTCAACGAGCAACTCGACTTACCGATCAATCGTATGATACTGTCTTTTATGTAGCCCAGCATATCGTCATCACCTGTATCGGAGGCGCCATCGGATGGAGCCATCGATTTCACTCTCGTGCCCTTGGATGTTTCTTGTACACCGGGCTCAGCTAGGGGGACATCTTTGTTCTGGTCTTTGTTTACTTCCTCAGAGTCGCCGAAAGCATCGCTGACAATTTCTAAGGAGACCGTATTGCTGTATAGTCAATTAGTGCCGAACATTCAACCTGGAGGAAGGGGCATACTATACATGTGCTTTCAGATGTCCGATTATTGTGTCGTTGTCGGCACGGCAGCGTTGGTAAAAAAACTGGTAAAATATTTAGCCACGAAACAAAACGACACACGGGACACCTACCCCCTTTGCCCCTGCAGTTGCATGAGTGAATGCCAATGAAACATCTTCATTAACAGTCCGGCCACACATTACGACCGCCGCTTCGAACCCATGCTTCGCGGCAGCGGCCTCCAGCTGCCATAATTGCCATACATAGTTAGATTAAGCTTAGGCTCCATGATGTTGAACTTACAAGACTCTTGATTCTTTTGCGAAATTTAACAAACATTTGCTGACGTTGCGCAAACGTCTGCTGTTTGGTGTCGGAGAGGTCCATGAGGTCGCTTATTTCTAAGATCTCCTGCCATGCCTCGCTATTGTCTTCCTTGAACTTCGTATACAAGCGACCGCGCAATGACGGTGTGACTGTAATATACAATGCTGTGAGCACTAACGAGCACAAAGGCTCAGATACGTACTTTGAATATCAGAAGGGAGGCCAAGTCAGTGCCATTCCTGTGCTTCATGCTTGGCAAGGTACCGAGCATAGAGATTCCAATGATTGGTGGCATTGATCACCCTGCCATGACTCTTGTGCCAGCCATCCATGACTTGCTGCGCTGAAAGAGAGGTTTCGTCGATAAGTTTAGAGAGTACCTTCTCCAGTTCGTCGTAACCTTCAGAAAGAACTTGATTGATGTGGGCAGTTCGCCGGCCAGATGTAGGTGTCGACGGGGGCTCAGCTTCATCGTAGGTAATATTCTGTTCTGCAGGAAGTTCTACCTCAGCAGTGGGAAATGGGGTTGGGGAGATGATAGAAAACTCTGTCGAATACGGGGTTGGAGAGGCAGAAAGGCTGGGAGCATCAGCTTGATCTTTGGTGGGTGAGCCGAAGGCGGTCACAAATGGGGTCAGAGGGGTGATATGAGCAGGAAGGGGGTCGGGATAAGTAGGACCAGTAGTAGACGACAGAGGGGAAGCTTCATTCTTCTCTGAATTAGGCTTGGCAGTAGGTTCGAGGATGGCCACAGGGTTATCAGAGGTCGCCGTCAGAGTAGGAACACCATCTAGAAGCAGTGCAGGATCGATCGTGCCATCAGCGACAACAGCGTTAGTGAGGGGAAGAATAACGGGGGGAGGTACAAAGGTAGAGCCTTCGACAGCGATCGCATTTGGAGGGGGAAGGGAGGACGGCGGCCCTACAATGAACGGGACGGGCATCCGATTGCTGTTCGCTCGTCCAGCGACACGCACACTACGCCACTCGGGCAACTGACTCTGGTGCTTGGGGCGGGCAGGGCCTTTGATATGCAGCCGCAGTGGGGAACGAACAGGTGGTATGTTCGTAGGTAACAATGTCTCTTGCACACCTTCACTGCTGGCATGCAGCTGATCCTCTGGGCATGGGGCTGGGGGAGCAGGAGCTGTAGAGCAGCGCATGTTAGTGTTAGTTAGCTACGACGAATACAATACTCACGAGCCTGGCCATCGGCACGCGGTGGTGAGATGGGCGTCTTGGACACACATGTTCGACGTGCCATCTCTATCGTGGATATTGGAGCCTGAGCGTAGCAAAAAAAAAGTATGATCAACGAGAGGGTAGAGTCCGTGCAAAGTACCTGCATGCTCCCTTTTGAGTTTCTACAAACTCCTTGGACCTCGCAATGTCAGGAAAGTCGCCGCCAGCAACATAACACCGTCCATCAAATTGAGGGTTCCATCATGCCCCGAAAAGAAAAGAAGGAAGGAATATCGTCATACTCACCTATAGTACCATGATACGGCCTCGCTAGGGAGGCAGCGATCTTGCAAACATTAGGGGATCTCGAGAACTTTGAAAAAAGCTCGCGCGGGCTGTGCAGGTAGTTCTCCTGGCGTCGCGGTGCGTTCTGGTAAGTTGTGCGAGTACAACGGAGGGTTGGCAACCACGGATCTAGACAATACCGTACATGCTGAGGCAGTTACAGCAAAGGAGAGGGAAACACATGCTCGGGCAGCTTCAATGGCTGCAGGAAAGTTTGACTGGACGGCGAGCAATGACAGCAGAGAACTTGAAGGCTGGAACCGGCATGACAGACAAACACCACTGGGCGATGACTTCAAGGCTAGAACTGCCATAACAGACAAGCGCTGTTATGTGATGATGGCGGTGAACTAGAAGGCGGGAGTCGGCATGACAGGTGAGCAGCGTTGGGCGACGCCCACTGACGTGCACCACATGGCAAAGGAAAGAAGACTCACTATTTACATAAGGCGGACAACAGGCCGGGCTTCCGATGATCCCATTGATCTGCCTCATGGCCATCCTCGTGGCGGTTTTGCGATATTTTCGGACAGGCGTATACATTGAGTTTTGAACACTTATGCATAGATACTGAGTCAATTCACTCCACTGCATAGAAAGAGCACATGGTGATGATATTTATAAATACAAAGTACAAGGGCGGCGATTTCGACAACGATGACATGTATATACGGCCTAAACCCAGCGAGCCACCCCACAATCAATCATCTCCATCAACAACGACATGCCGTCATCTAAGGAGTTGACCTTGGAGTAAATTGTGTTGGGAACCTCCGAAACTAATGCCGAAGTATGGTGCCTATGGAGGATTCAGTATTGAAGTGAAGGACGAAGGACTGAATTACATACCAGGTGGCAAAGATACTGACACGGCGGCCACGGGTGACGAGGTACAACTGCCCCCTGATAGGCGACAGTGGCATGTCATAGATGAAACTGTTATACATTCCCTGCCTGCGCCCATCGAGACTGAGTTCCCCAGGAACAAATAAATGATGGGGCCCAGTCGGATCCACAACACCAGCAGGAAGCACATTGCCAGTGGAGGTGGAGGCTGTAGGAACAGCAGCGGGAGATCTCAGAGAGGGGATAGTGACAGCACTGCTAGTAGCGGCGGCCGCGGAGGTAGCAGGAACCGCGCGAACAGAAGTGGTGGCGGGGGCGGCAGTGACATGAGCTCCAGAGACAGCAGAGGCACCACGGGCACCCAGGATAGCGAAGGTAACGCAAGCAGAGGCAGCAGAAGTGGAGGCACTGGAACCAGGGGAAGAAGAGACAATGGCAGGGGCGGGGGCGGGGGCAGGGATGAAACGCAGACCTGCAGGTTTCAGCTGAGGGCTCTGCAGGTCACTGGCGGATTCAAAGGCAGAACTGGCAGGCGAAGGAGGGCGAGAGGGGGGTTCCGGCGTCTCTGGGACATCAACAGGAGGGGGCGGGGCAGCCAACCTTGAAATGAGCACCTCGGCGATGTTTCTGCTGAGGGAGAGATGGCTCAGCATTTCATTCAGGAGTTCTGCAAACGTAGTCAGTGCAATACAAGAGATAGTAGGAGGGGACTTACGTGTGTCAGAGGGCTTCATGATGGCGAGTGCTGAGGAGAGGGCCAGATGAAAAGCGAGTGAGAGAGGCGCTAGTCCTAAGCGGCTCACAGGCATTTATCTGTGCAACGTACCATGTTTGCCATTGTTAGGTCATCTCAACGTGCATAATGCCATCGACGATTGGCACGACGGAGTTTAGGCAGCGATCCGAGCCCATCGCAGTGACAATCTCATCAAAGGTTGTTAACAGGTCAGGGGAAAATTAGACTATGTTAGACTATGTACTTCATTGTGCGAAGCCTTCCACAAATGGAAATCCAACTTTCGGGCCGGAAGGACTCAGATGTGCCTCTGCACCTATGGGCCTGTGAGATATGATAAGATCTTGATTTGACCCCGCTACGCGTTCGCTCTCGTGCACGAAGTCTCACTGCTACATCGAATTTTCCTCACCGACTTCATGCTATGAACGCTTCCATTATGGCACTTGGTCAGATTGATGCTGTCACGCCGGGCGGTATTGTCAGTGAAGGTATATGGTCGTCATCAGGAATACACGTTGGCTCGAAATATTTCGTGAGGGATGCTATATCATTTGTTGCAAGGTATGTGAGACGAGTTGATGACGTGATAGGAGGAGGGTTGGCATACAGCATTAAAGTACAAGGACGTGACAGATTATTCGTACACATCGAGTGGTTTTTCCCAATGTCTGCTGTCGAGATCGTATTTCGGTCAAGTCGAGTATAGCCCCTTGAGGCTCGACGACGCAATTTATTAGACCTTTCATCATTGCGCTAAGAGGGGCGAGCCTTTTCTGTCGCGCCAGACCGTACACTTGTGACGCACTAGTCTCTAACTTGAATCCTGATCATATTGTGTGACTCGGAAATGCGTCGTAGCACTGCGAATCATGCATTGAACATCTACTCAACTGCCACCAGTGTGCTGACTCCAAGCCTGCCAAGTCAGAGTGACTTCAAACTTGAACACTGTAACTTTGAGACGAAACTGCCCTCCTCCAAGTACACCAATGCCACGCGAGTTTCACCAATTTTGAGCAGCTGGCTCTCTATTGATTGACTTCAATCTGGGCAACGGTCATCCGGGATACTAGACCAAAACTTTAATTACGATTTCCATATAGTCAATTGTGTAAGTGGTATCTTAGGTTGTGCACAGGCAGAATGGCATGTGCCAGTGTATGAGAGTCTGAGTCAAAACGATCCATACAGTTTAGTGCATTTCTATAAGTCCCAGTGATGGTATCGACCTCCAGCCGCTGCGTGCGGATCCAACAAACCTCACCGAGTCAAACATGTCAATGACATCATGGATGTACCACCATGCTCCCCTACCACTTTACTTCTCCTTTTCTCTTTTCTCCCCTACTCTTCATGATGGCATTTCTTGTTCTTTGTGCCACTGCTACCAGTAGTGTACCTAATCTCCTCGTGTATATTGAAGTCGGCTAGTCTGTCCTATAGATTATTGCCAGAATAAACTATCCGCCACTCACACGGTTTCGAAATCCACCGCACGCAGATCTGATAAAGTTCTCAATTATCCGGGCCCTTGACTCATCACACTTAGCTCTCAGGCTCTTTCCGACAGTTCTGAACTAACTTGCCGAGCCCTGTCAGCGATCGGGTCATGTCCGGTCAAGCCGCCGCGACCGTCGCTATCCGTCAGCGCACGTCGGGTGCGCGTCACCCCGTTTCTACTCTTTGTTGCAAAGATAACACTGTACCTGTTTCATTTCGAATGTATTTAGCTTGTAGTGTACGCTCGATACCTCAGCCGTTTCCGTTCTGTCCGAACCGCGCTGAGACCCGTTCGTCTACGCTACAGCTCTGCGCGATCATAATAAGCCCCCCTCGAGAACTCACAGTATACAGCCGCGTTTGCCAAAATAAAGTGACTAGTGGCTTACAACACTGGTACAAGCCACGTTCGGCGACCTGACGCCCCCGGAAGACCCGGAGGACGACCCATAAGGCCCAGACGCCAACACCCTTATTAAGGATCTCAACGCAAGATCCAACTGGTGACATCACACTCTACCTCAAGCTCACCACTTACCCCACCCACAGCGATCCCAAAGACTCCGGAATCTAACCCCAAAGTCAATTTAACCCAAGCTCAAAACACGCAAGATCCCACACCGCCGCGGTCCAAACGATCGAAACCACAAGATCATCTTATTGGTTGAATGTAATACGTACACAGACGGTCACTATACATACACATACCTACATACTGCACACATGTACATGCCTGGAACTGTCCACCAAAGGGCCACAACCCTAGGGACACAAAACAACGATCTCAAAAAAAAAGTGTTATTTGCACAACGGCAAGGGCTATGCTACCAAGTGGCTACAATGCTCTTGTACACACGACAGTAAATGACGGCGGAAAGCAGGAATTGTTCCCTGAGTAAGACCTGTAACATGAAAACCCCGAAGTACTGCAGCCACACATGCTAATACCCAGATCCCACAATCGTATCCGTTGGACTGCACAGGTGCAATCTGTGGACATCAGATTGTAAATCGAGATCGAATCGGACTCCAACTTACACTGACAGGGCGGGCTGTCCAATGTCCCAAATTCACCTGGCTGTTGGCATTTGACTTCGCAATCACTGCCAGTCGGCTAATGAACTCAATGATATTCTAAGAACATGTTACTCGACTGCGGAGTGGATACTTTGGGAACAACATACCTCAATATCAATTTGCCAAGGTTCACGTTCCGCAAGACTATCAAAAAGGAGAAACTCGCAACGAAGGCGATCCACAACACAGAGTACCCAGTGACCGCCGGGCGATGGCCGGAAAATCGGAAGAATCCACAATTTCTTTGTCCAAAATCGCGTATGCCGTGTGATTCTCCAAAGGTCAGAGTCATCTGCGTGTCGAGCGCGAGGCAGATCGTGCGTCGAAAACACAGCATACTGATGGTGTTCTGGAATACCTATCATTGCAAAGAGCAACGGAATACAACCGTTGATGCAAATGTCGTTAATGCATGACACAGGTGACATAAGCATGGAAATGTCTTTGACGTCAAAGTCAGGACATCGAAGCCCATACTTCGCGAAGTTCAATTGTACAGGCATCAACTTTGCTTCTGCCGATTGCTCCGGCCCAGGAAATATAGCTGGGTCTATGGCCAGGTCCTATGTCTGTTTGAGAACCGACTTATCCACCTGATATCAAAGCTTACCGATGGAAGAGCCCATACGAAGTTTACGCTCATGCTGGGGGTGTTGTCAAGGTCGTCGTCGGGTAGTCCTGGCGGCTCATCGATGAGGTAATCAAGGAGAAGGGCGTCTTCTGCATCGAGGGTTGTGGCGTTGTTCGTGTCAACGTCCGAATTTACGTCCTCAGGTGGGGCTTCTAAGATAGTTGGCGTGACCCATGTGAGTGGTGTCATTGCAACCCCGTCGCTAGAAAGCTTGATTGCCATCGAGATAGCATCGGCGACATGCGCGTTTAATCGGGATCTGGAGATAAGGGCGCTTGTCCAGCGCGACGGCAAAGTTAGCAGTTGCTCCCGATGATGCAGGAGAGCGGGGTAAAACATCCCATCTAACAGGGAGAAGTCAATAATAATGATGATGTTCACAGGACATACTCTCTAGGGTGCGAAGGGCAAGTTCCACTGCAACAAGTTCGTCATGAAACCACCGGCAGAGGTTGTCAGACTCTGTACCCAACCGGCGCTGCTCCTCTAGACACCGATCACGTTTGTGCATAGCCCGGATGCCGGCACGAACATCCTTATCTTCCATCCAGCGCGGGGTTTGGCCAGATTCCGACGGGGAGATCCAAACGTCTTCCATCAGAGATTGATCGTTTCGAAGGTCGTTTAACTTGGTAGGGAGGGTGGATGGTAGGGGCATGGCCCAGGACGGGTCATAGAGTGCCTTGAGCTGTTCACAATAGGTATTAAACTTACGGATGGCACTCATAAGTGCAGGCTGGCGTTTGGTGATCGCCTTTCGCGTCCGCTGATGAAGTTTTGTGCCTACCGCGAGTGAGAATGAAATGAGCCGGCTGAACAGAACATTACCTAGTGCCTTTTGAGCGCCCCCTACAGCTTGGTCCAATCGGTCCCATTCGAAAAAACTGGCAACCGCTCGTTTCCGAATGTTCATTTTCAAGTCACGTGCCAAGAGAAGAATTCGTACGAAGTCCAATGGAATGCCGCTCAGCTCGGGAAACCGATCGCTAACATTCAAAGATGAATAAAGAGCGTCTACTTTGGCCATCAAACGGCCATGTGTGCGTCGGAGACTCTCCAAGGCGTCCGATGTTTCATTGGAAACCTCATATTTGTCAATGTCAGCCTGAGCTGATTGGATAGCACGATCGGCCGTGTCAATATCAGCTTGGAGCGAAAGTACAGTATCAAGCTCTCTCTTGAGGCGCACCGGAGCATCTGAGATCGGCATCAAAGATGTCAGGGATAGTCGTGTTCTTGTCCAGGGAACTCACGAGTACGAATGGAAAGTTGAGACTCTTTCTGAGATGCCCATTCCTCCCGTAACTCCTTAACTTCTACACCACAGTCTCGGATGCTGTCCCGTGCTATACTGCCTTGCAACTGGACGCCCCTATGCAATCGTCGCTTAATCCAATCACCCAGATCCATTCGCATATCAGCGCCGATGGCAGCAGCTTGGCGATCAATGAGCCAAATTCGCCGCTGTCGCTATACAACCAAAGAGTTCGGAAGATTACGTCTCGCAAAAGTGATGGGTGAATGCAAATTCCTCACCGAAGAAGAACGCTCGATCCCAATCAGTTTGATCATGCGTGACCAAAGCCGCTCCGTTCCTTCGCCATCGGATAAACCTAGGCCAGTACATAGACGAGGATTAAAAATGAGCTGGCACGCCCATTCGTGACCGTATGCATGCATCGCCGTGGTCGTAAACCGAACGCGGGAAACCATGTCCGTCGGAAGGATATCATACTGACATCATATATCATGAGGCAGGTTAATTGGATTAATCATCGGATGCTCACCAAAGAGAGCGACCGGTCCAGGACGCAACCCACATCGTACAAAACTACCACTGTAGCACACGACGGTAAAAGGGAGATGAGATGCGAGATGAGTGCGACCGCATATTTCTGTTGCTCGCCGGGGGTGTCAATGTTGGCAAAGAACAGCGGGATATCGTGACGACAGATTAATGCCATGAGGCCGGTGTCATCGAAGCTCTCCATTGACGTCTTCTGCTTCTTGCCATCCGCAGCTTCATAAGCAGATTCGCAAGAATCTAGTGCCTCATCAGGAACGGTGATTACGCTGCGGGCCTTGGCCGGACTTTTACGTTGCTGCTCGATGTGATCACCAAGGGCGTCAACTTGAGACTTAGGCAGAAAATAAGCGGGTTCATAGAAGGGGGGACAATCACCTGACGAACGACGGTGTCGGTGATGAAAGTTCCCATCAGTGGCAATGTGGATATCCCCTCCTTCGCTTAAGGGCCTACCAAATTTCATACCGCCGAAGCAAGCGGGGCATCGTGAGATAAGAATTTGATGGCAACGATCTGCGATAAGAGGCTGCGGAGCATCAGACGAGGGATGACATAGCGCAGGGGAGACAGCAACATATGATTCCGGCGGAAACGGTCGTTTACACGGTGTCGTTGTGCCTTGAACGGTTTTGGGGGCGAGCGACGAGTCTGACGACAGCTTCGATGCTCTGATGCGATCTCGGCATGCTTGAAGGGAGGCCTCGATCTGACACTCAATCTCAACTTGGAGGATATCGTGCCATTGAACAGCAACCCCTAAGCTACGACGGAAGGGTTCCTGGATAGGTTCTCCCTGTAAACCAAAGTTAGAGAATAGTCACCCGACATGATATACGCACACTTTTGTTCACCATCCGAAAGCCTCGCCGCACGTAGTACGTGTGAAGGGCTGAAGCAAGCGCATTGATGGCATCACATGACCGTTCGAAAAGCGCACGATACAACGATAACAGGTCGACTGAAATAGCCATGCGAGGCTGGGAAGGCGCGGTTGGGAAAAGGCCAAAGTGCACAAGAACTTGTGCAACTGTCGAGCACTCGCAAGCGATAACGGTAATGGTCAAGAAGCCTGGTTTTAATCAGATACGATTTTCATAAGGATACCGAAAACTCACAGTCGAAGAATAGACACAGCATGGGAACCGACTTCCTCAGGCACTCACTTCGGTTGCAAAGCGAGATACACGGTAACGGCGGAGGTAGAGGTTTCCCAAGCGTTCGAGAGACGTAGCGCAAATAGGGCTGAATGAGCGTTGGAATGAGGGCTTTCCAGCTTTTGCACGATCGGTCGGCTGCATGATGGGGATTGGTTCGACATCTGGGGACGTGACAAGGTCCTAAGTCATCGTCAGAATCATAAGCAACGTCCACATCGTGAGATGGATCGGAGGGGAGAAGGTCCTGGTCAATAATGTCGGGCGTGTCCTCATCAGTTTCTGTGCTGCCTTCATGACTCGGTGTGAGGATGGGGGGGGATAGAGGTCCCGCTTGGAGTTTTTCCAGCTGAGCCGCTAGACGGCGTAATTTGACGGCCTGCCCTGCAACTTCGACCAATCGTTGAGTCTTGCTCTTGTCACGGGGGCGGAGGGGACTCTCGAAGTGCTTTCCAAGCTTTCTGGATACTGTCTGAGCGCGGCGCGTGCCAGTCAATGGCCGAGGCATTAGGTGTGACGAAGGAAACGAAAGAACGAAAGAAAAAGTAAACAAGTATCAATTGAGACGGGGGTAAAACATACATCCAGGACAAGAGTCTCTTAAGCGTTGTTGCGGACTTTTTGCGAACACGGGAAGTAGTCCGCGAGAGGGCGATGGGACCATCGCGGGTGATCTAATAGACCTTCCACAATGACCAGAAGAAGTGGGGGAGAAGTCGAGTCTCGCTGCAGACTTTTTGCGAGCACGGGAGGTAGTCCGCAAGGGGGCGATAAGACCATCGGGGATAATCATACTAGACTTTGCACGATGCCCGTAAGGAGTCGAGGGGAAGTCGAGAAGGAAGGATAATTTAGCTATCTGACACGAGGCACGAACGAGGTACGAACGAAGTCCAAAAGAAGTTCAAACGAAGTCCAAACGAAGCCCCGTGGATTGTTGGGGCACGGAGGCTCTCGAGATGCACGGTCTAAGAGACGTATTACTACCTACAAAGGAAACTAGTCTCAGAGACCACAATTGCTTCCGAAAACTGCTGCCTGAGGTGTGGGCTCCACTCATGAAGTAATATACATATGTTCAGTCATCGTTGAGCGGATTTGAGAACTCCCAATGATTGTAAAGGAGCCTGAAGCAGAATAAAATGAAGACGTTAGGGAACCCCAGTGCACACACGTGGTGAGCTATGGTGGAAATCGATTGGTGCGCGCCATGCCCCGCAGGAGGAAGCCGAGCTGACATGAGTAATATTTGGTAATATGGTTGTATTTCCAGTCCAAATTAGCATGGTTATCTGTGCACTCTGATTCGAGGAATGGATAAATATATTCACACCTATCTATATCATGTTAGCTTCCATGCAGACTACACTCTATGCCACCTTGGGACTCATCTTGCGTAGACTACTATCTCGGGTGACTAAGTATTATTCATGTGTATCCTAAGTGAAGGTCATGGAAATATTTGTTTTTGCATTCTGCACGGATTCCAGCGTGTGGCAGTGACTGTTTACAAATGTTTTATACCAGCTATCGCTAAGAGTGTGACGGGACCGTAAAGTGTGCGCTGTTTGAATTTCTACATAACCACTCGGACTTTCCCACTATGCACTCGGATGATGTCACACTCCCCCTCACTCGAAGCGTCGGTAGGTAGGAGCCTGGACCAAGCTGGGCTGGTAAACCTTGAAGTCGGGCCGGGATCTTTCAATCTTCGACCCAGATAGGCCTTATGATGAGGTACGTACGCACTAACCTTGTCTGAAGAGGCGAAGTTACTGAGACATTCACATCTAATACATATCATAGTGGTGCATACTGTCCTAAGGCTTGCATCCTTTCATTTGGTTGCCAGTGGTTGCGAAGGAAATGAAGGTAGGGAGTGACTGAGCGAGCAGCGTTTAACCATATCTGAATAAATACAACTTACGCTGCTACTTGATGATTTATTATTAATAGGCGCAACTCGACCTTCTTCAGCTCCAAATGAACTGATAAGTCCCTACTGGACTTGGAAAGCCTACCAGACAACTTCCCCTCCGATCGGTACCTTGAGTTGCCAAGGCCCTGAAGGGCCGCCTGACTGTTGTCTAGTACGTCTTTGGATCTTATCTTAGACTAGCTTTACCTCACATCGCCTATAGGGCGCACTTGAAAAGGCATAATGCCACCTACCAGCTATTCTATGCCGCAACCTTTAAGTGCCGCCGTACCTCGGTTCGGCGTTGCAACCTGCTTGTAGATTCGCACTATGACCATTGTCACTCTCCCAGAATGTGCTCGCTATACCGCCCCGCCCCCGACACAACTGGATCGTACGCTTTCATCTGCATTCTCATGCTCTTATTTTGACTGACTAAAATAGTGGATTTTGCCGACCTTACGATCATTGATCTATCAAAGGCTCAGAGTCCCGAAGGACGCGCGGAGCTCGCACAGCAACTTCACGATGCCTTCCGTACCACTGGGTTCATTTATGCGATCAATCATGGGTTTACCCAAGCCCAGGTAACTCTTCCTAATCCTCGACTCCACTCAATCACTCAGATAAACCGATCAGCGCGATAGGATTTTCGATATTGCAGACGTGCCGTTTACAGTTGTACCTCGTGAAGAAAAGAAGGTTTACACCTTCAATATGGAAAAAGTCGGTCAGTTCGCTGGATACAAGCCACCTCGATACTGGGCAAGTGGTATTACTTCAAGCCTATTTCTCCAGGCTATAACGGATTTGAAACAGAACGTGGACGCGCAGAATACCGTTTTAGATCAGATTGAGCAATATTCTTGTGCGTGTTCCTAAAGTCCCGCTCAGTAACGCTGGCTGATGGCATTCAAGTGAACTGTAACATCAACAAATACGCACATCCAGAGGGCCTTCGACCATTTTTGTCCGAGCTTGACGCATTTGCTCGCCATAACCACTTCAACATCCTGTACCCTATCCTTAGGTATCCTACCATAGCGTTGCTAAATCTCTGTCACTGAGGATTACCTAAGGCTTGTTGCTCTCAGTCTTGAGTTGCCAGAAAACATTCTAGTCGACAAACAGGGCTTTCATGGACAAGGTCAAACAACACGTATGTTGTCTTAGCTTCCATCAGAATCCTCGTGTCATTGACCGAGCTTATCATAGTCAGGTTTATGAAATAGTAAGTACTTTGCTGCCTTCGTTGAGCAATTACAACTTAAATCACTTCGATTTTTAGCTTCAGGCGCTCCGAGGAAGAAGAGGAGAAA
>JBBPKG010000195.1:0-18142 GCA_038089115.1 Fistulinella cinereoalba | reverse complement strand
TGTTCTGGAGGGATCCGGGACCGCTGACTGTCAAATTTTAGACGCACAAATTGTGGGGAACCATAGTAACTTCAACTTGCCAGTTCGGACTCAGAAGTTTGCCACTTCATTGACTCGGCCCGGGGGTCACGACGGCAGTCCTCAGCGTTAGGAATCTTGCTCATTTCTACCCGATAGCATTCGTTCAATTGAATACTATGACTTTGTGGTCCAGCAAAAGAAATGATCAAGTGATAAATCATTGCACAGGATCACTACCCGGCATAATAGTAAGTGTACACATGCAAGTTGCACGCTCATCTTACTCTGAAGGGTCTCACAAGAGATGACGTGGAACTGAAATAGTCTACATTATACGTATGTAACTCAGTAAGTGACGCTTGCTGGGCTCCAAATCAGACACCCTGAATGGACTCACATCATTTCATGTGTTGGATCAATCATAACATATATGTACCCTGGATGACAGCACCTCCGAGTCCTGTTTGCCAGACCAGTCACTACATGGCTCCACAGGCGTTACGCCTGTGTACTTTTGGCACCTTCCAGCGCTCCGTAAGTTCATCGTCCGTATAAGTAAGGTCTTTTATCATTGACATCTCACTGGCACCCCCTCCCCACGAACATTGATGTTGAAGAGTCCCATTTCCTCCATCTTTGCAGTATTCCGACAACCTACTAATAGTGTAACAATCGGGTGTAAAGGCCCGTATTCCTCAAATGCCTCGTACCATCAGTTTCCTCGGGAGTGTTGCTCTCCTGGTTTCAAGCATCACAGGCCCTTCAATGGTCGTTGTTCCGTTGTTGTTCCAACAAGCGGGATGGTTGACGTGCGTCAGTAGACCCGACTCTCTTGATCAAAATTTGATATTGTGTTTTGTTCAGCCCACTTCTCATGTTTGCGATAATAGGTTTTTTGTCTGGGGCAGCATCTCTTTTTCTTGTAGAAGCAATGTCGTCCATCGAAGGAAATGAAGAATTCCAGGCTTCTATTGAGTACACGACCATTGCCCACCTATTCCTTGGCAAGAGGTGGCATGTAGTTGTTCAGATCCTGGCATATCTCGCATTGCAAATTCTGGTAGTTTCTAGCCTGCTAGAGTCCTTCCAGGTATGTTAGCCTCACCCTCCCACCTTACTCCCAGTATCATCTTTACGTAGAGCATGGACGCATTCATCCTCAGCATCGCTCACAAGACCTGCGCTGTTAGTTTTACTGATGGCTGGGTTTGTGGTACGCTCTATTTTTTCCTCTTCATTCTATGGCAGGAACTTAGCGAGTATAGTAAATCAAGTGCCAGCAAACGGCGGTAGTGCATTCTCCGGATACATTCTCGGTTCATTCGGAACATTGGTAAGTGCGCAGTCTCAGTTTGAACTAAATTGAGAATATCACTTGTGTAGATCACCCTCTGTCTTATCCTCCCACTGAGTCTCGTCCGTCTTGTAGACAATATCATCTTTCAAGTCGTCTCATTCATTCTTCTTCTCGTCATAACTGTCATGTGGATCGTGATCTTCGCCGTTAAAGGCCTCAAGACAAACCCCACCCCAGTGGTTGGTAGCGATCAATCTTCCGTTGTGGGATTCATAATTTCCAATTTCTCATTCGTGAGGCCATATTTTCTCGTTCATATTTCATTGTAAGAGCCATCCATTTAGGTGATCACTATCCCTGCATGGGTGAATAATACGCACCCATCTGTTAATATCCGTCGTGCGGTCTGGTCATCGGTCCTCATTTCATGTCTGCTCTATATTCCCACTGGTTGGATGGGCAGTTCCGCGTTCAGTTTCCCAAATGGTGCAACGCTTTTGCAAGTATTCGGGGAAGATACGGAACATGGAGCTTTGAGTAGGCTCGCGGAGGTATCGAGCTACATGTTTCCTCTAGGCGCGTTGTTATTACTTGTTCTCTGGCGGTGTTCTCATTCTTCATCAGCCGTGCTCATTACTTCCGTCCCGGTATTTGTGATCGTCATCCGGTATAACCTGCTTCGAGGAAATATATGTTCCAACAAGATGGCCATTTTCCTATCTGCTATATTACCTTGGCTAGTTACTATACCCTTTCAAAATATGGTAGGTCCATACTTGCCCTTGCGCTACGATTCTTAGTATCGCTTTTCAGAACGCAATTGCAGTCATCTTGAACTGGGCTTCGCTCGTATTTACGAGTCCCGCCAATCTCGTCGTCCCTTTTGTACTATTCATAGTGTCCAAGAGACACTTTGCCTCTGCCGTATTGGATGCAAAGGTCTGCAGAGAGATGCCTACGCTTCCCGAACTCGGTACATCTTCAACCCCGACCAGGCCCACTGCGGCATCAGGAGGGATGACTATCCCGATGGAGAACATACCTGTTGTGATAATCACCGAATCGACAGACGCGGATGGTCCGGAGGCGGTGAAACCATCGGGGTCAAACGAATCCTGTGAAGCAGGAAGATCTTCGTTAACGGTTGAAATGCCTGTGTACAACCGCGTCTCATCGCCATCCAAACATCGTTACTACGGGCAGGAAACCATAAATATGCGTTCCGACTCCCCCAAGGAGGCAGATCATCAAAGGCTGTCCGTCGATACGGCTGGAAAGCCAATCCAAGAAATTCACGATCCACAGCGACACTCGCTTTCCGTCTCACTCTCTAATTCGCACACCATCCTGCACTCATCCAATACTGGCATGGACGAATTTTTGCTGATGAGACGCGCCTCGCCTGAACCATGGGCACAGAGCGTACGGTCCATATTGAGTGCGCACACGGGCAGTGGTACGGCCTCTGGGACGAGTTCAGGCATGTCGACCCCCGAACCCATCGAGGCCCATCCAATACCGGAGTTAGACTACTCTCACCCTGGCGCGGGCTCAGGCACGCTACGCAATGCTGAAGTTTGGTCTACATCCACCAAAGATGCTGAGTCCCTTGTGCCAGCAGTATTCAAGGCATTCCCATTGCTATCTCCTACGTCGCTCGTCCGGCCGACGCGCGTTAGCGTGGTGGGGTGCGCGATTGCCACTGCATTTGTACTGACGGCGATCGTGTACAACATTGTAGAGACTGTGAAGGGCTCAGGAGGGTGAGTGAGGTGATGATGAAACGTTACAATTGAAGTGGACTACGTTCGATCGCTAAGCATGCTTCCTTTCGTCGCAATGTACTTTGAATACGTTCTTGGGTCCTTAACGTACAGCAGGCCGCAAGAGCGAAGTATTTCAGTTGTAATAGATCTTTAACCATGATTTAAAAAAGCACTGGGGACGGCAGTGGTGAAGCGGTCTTTCTTGACCTGAAAAATGACATCGCAGGTTGGAAACTTGCCGTGCTAAAGCAGGTACACGCAAGGACATTCAATGCCTCGCTGACATGTTCTGAGCCGAGAGATAAGGTATTCTCGCTCAGACCAGGTAATGGAACCATTCATTCCTACGGGCTCGACCATGACAGAGAGTCAGTCGTGCAAGAGGGGGGTCTTTGGAGTGTCTGAATACTGAACGACTCAGACGACCCCATGATGCGACTTTGGCCCCGTCCTGGTCATGTATAACGATGGACTTGGCTTTTTCCGTCGCATACCTAATGACCAAGGACGATTGTGGTAACTTCCTGGGGTACATTACTTGATAGTATGTTCAATCCGCCCCATCATTGTATAAATAAATCATTGCTGGACGTACGATGGGGGAACCAATACATATGTGTATGCATTACGCAGAATCGTCTCTGCATAGTAGTAAGTCGGTT
The DNA here is from genome assembly GCA_038089115.1 of Fistulinella cinereoalba. Taxonomy (NCBI): domain Eukaryota; kingdom Fungi; phylum Basidiomycota; class Agaricomycetes; order Boletales; family Boletaceae; genus Fistulinella; species Fistulinella cinereoalba. The sequence continues at coordinate 14,396 of JBBPKG010000195.1, read as the reverse complement.
CGCTCGGGCGAGAGCGCAATATAATTGGAATATACTGCTATTTCGGATGAGACTTGGCATCGCCCAGTCGCCCGGGCAAGCTCCATGTTTTTCACTTCTTTCGTTTATCATGTTTAACGCATTCATCGAGGCCATGCCAAAGTATTAGTGACGGACGAAAAATGCTTATATGATCTGGCACTCGAACGTGAAACTCACAGATACGGTGGGAGTGGGTTCGAGGTAACGCTGAAGGAAATTCAGTTGTTTCCCCAACGCCTACAAGGGCCTATTTTATCCTCAGGTGGGCTGCTGCCGTGTCAGTCCCGACTTAAATGACACCTTGACGTTTGAGTCTGAAACCGGGCGATGATAGTATGTGCTATGTATTACTCACGGGCCGCCCCGGAAGCAATATGACGGTTAGGGAAAATGGATCTAGAGATGATGACAATGATATGAATCGTATCAAGGGTACTGTAGCCGCTGTTCGGAACGTGTTGCCAGTTGGTTGGTTAGTGCTATGTAGTCACGACTCACGAGCCCGGGTGGTGCTGGTAGTTAGGTAACATGTCTACGTACTTCACCCTGCTGTGGTGAGCTGCTGAACACGATTCAGCCTGGAGGAGGAATAAGATCGAGAGAGGCGGCCTACTGGACCATGATAGTTATTAGTCTACATTTAGTCTGATTACGTATCATTGCCAGGGGCTATGGAAAGGAGCAGCCAATCGCGTTTGATGATGCTGATCACAGCATATCCGCCTGAGAACTTATTAAAGCCATCAGCTCAGCTCCACAGGGCGCAGTGCGACTTGGCGCCTTCCACGGGCCCCTTCAGCTCGTGGTCCATCAAATATCGGATCCTTGATATTACTCGGCTGTCTTTCTCTCACCACTTCTACCTGCATTCATGTTGAAAAGCTCGGTCTCGCCACCAGTATTCCAAAAGACCTAGAGTGGAAGTTGAACGCAAGCCGACTCACAACATGCCTCGTACTATCAACTTTCTTGGGAGTGTGGCTCTCCTCGTTTCAAGTATTACGGGCCCTTCATTGGTCGTTATTCCGTTGCTGTTCCAGCAAGCGGGCTGGTTGACGTGCGTCGGTCGACTTCTACTCATGCTCAACCTCTTACGACGTGCTCTCAGTCCCCTTCTCACGTTTGCAGGAATAGGCCTCTTGTCTGGGACAGCATCCCTTTTTCTCGTGGAAACAATGTCGTCTATCGAAGGGAACGAAGCATTCCAAGCCTCTATTGAGTTCACAACGATTGCCCACCTTTTTCTGGGTAAAAGGTGGCATATTGTCGTTCAAGTTTTATTGTACCTGGCGATGCAGACGCTGGTAATTGCTAGTCTGTTGGAGTCTTTTCAGGTATGCCTGCCATTTTCCCCTTCAGTGTGTCATTCCCATATCAACCCTCTCACAGAGCATGGATGCATTCCTGATCACCGTTGCCCACAAGACGTGCGCTGTCAGCTTTACAGAAGGCTGGGTCTGTGGTATGTTCTATCTATTGGACAAGGCAATCGCTCAGCGACTGCGTAGTAAATCAAATACCACCTAATGGTAATAGTGCATTCTCTGGATATATTCTGGGTTCATTCGGAACACTGGTGAGCACCGCCGCGGTTGCACCTTGGACTTCATGTATTGATGGCTGCAATAGATCACCATTTGCCTTATCCTCCCGCTCAGTCTCGTCCATCTTGTAGATAATATCATTTTCCAAGTCGTTTCCTTCATTGTTCTTCTCATCATCACCGTCATCTGGATCGTCATCTTCGCCATCAAAGGCCTCAAAACCCACACCATTCCGATAGTAGGGAGCAATCAATCAACTGTTGCCGGATTCGTGCTCTCTAATTTCTCATTCGTTGGTTGTCCCTTATCATACGGGTTTCCCATCTGAATGCCTTTTGTTACCAAGGTGACCACCGTCCCCGCCTGGGTAAATAACACACATCCGTCTGTCAATATCCGTCGTGCCGTCTGGTTGTCGGTCCTCATCTCATGCCTAATCTACATTCCAATTGGATGGATGGGTAGCTCTGCGCTCAGTTTCCCAGACAACGCAACCCTTCTGCAAGTATTCGCAAACTATAAAGGGCACGGGGCCCTGCGTACGGTCGCCCAGGTATCCAGCTACGTGTTTCCGTTAGGTGCGTTGTTATTGTCCTGTGTAATGCATGTTCGGTGTACTCATTCTTTATCAGCGGTGCTCATCACCTCAATTCCAGTCTTCGTGATCGTGATCCGTTACAACCTGCTACGAGGAAACATATGCTCCAACAAAATGGCCATATTCCTATCTGCCATAGTCCCCTGGTTAGTTACAATACCTTTTCAGACAAATGTGCGTTCGCGTCTTCTTTCTCGCCTTGTATGGCCTGATGCTCAAGGGCGCTTCCAGGACGCGCTGACAACGATCCTTAACTGGGCTTCACTCGTATTCACGAGCCCTTCTAATCTTATCGTTCCTTTCGTCTTGTTCATACTATCCAAGCGGAATTTTGCCTCTGCAGTACTGGATTCAAGTGTTGGCATCGAGATGCCTCTAGTCCCCGAAGTCGATGTGCCCTCTACGCCGGTTGGTCCAGCCCCAACTTTGGCAGGGACTTTGAACCCCAGGGAAAACATACCGGTTGTGATCATCACCGACTCGACAGATGCGGAAGCCTCGGAGGTGGCGAAGATAAGACTGTCGACAGAATCCAAGGCAGCACGGAGCTCCACATTGACGATCCAGATGCCTGTCCGTAATCGCGTCCTGTCACCATCCAAGCACCGTTACTATGGGCAGGAGCCTATGAACGAGTTTAGCGATTCCCCCACGAGCGCCATCGAGCCAGACCACCATCCCACATCCTTCGACACGACAGGGAAACCTTCAATGGAAACCCATCCCACACGGCGACCTTCGCTATCTATATCACTTTCTCGCTCGCATTCCATCTTACACTCGTCAAACACCGGCATGGACGAGTTTCTTTTGATGAGCCCCACGTCTCCCGAGGCTCGGTCACAAAGCGTGCGGTCAGTGTTGAGCGGGCACAGCCCGCGGCCTAGCACCAGCACGGTCTCCGGGCCGAACTCCGGTGTCTCACCTCCCTTCGATGCTTCCTCGACGCCGGATGCTAGTCACGCCTACCCTGGCGCGGCCGCCGACACACCTTGCAATGGAGATGTGCGGATCTCGATAACGCCGGTTGACGAGTCACTAGAGCCAAAAGTGTTCAGGGCATTCCCCAAGTTGTCGCCCACATCGTTTATCCGGCCAGTGCGCCTCAGCGCAGCAGCATTTCTACTGGCCACGGGGCTTGTGCTGACAGCAATTGTGTACAATATCGTCCAGAGTGCGAGTTAGCTGGGTTCGACTAGGTATACGATATAATGACGACGCGGTGTCGCACATACGTTGGGTCGACGCTCCGCATGGGCTGTCATCAGGTACGCTGGGCATGCCGTCCGTTCTACCATCCTTTTTCCTATGTCACTTTTATATATTTACCCCCTCGGACATGCCATGTAGTGGGTGCCGGAGGGGCCAGGTCTTTGGTGTTTCGCCTCGGACTATCGATTAGTACACGTGCATTTTAACTTAAGTAATTGCAATGATATGGTGAGACAGATCAAGTTGCATGGCGGAGGGGATGTTTAAAGCATTTCGGTGTCGAAAAGTTGCAACACTTGTCATGGGCCACAACCCATGAAGCTTGGCGTGTACTGATTCGATATCCATTGATACTGAGAGATATGCTCGCAGCGTACTATTGCCCACCGGCGGTACAATTTTGGCGTCTGGTGCTCACCAGTGTGATCCCACTTCACAGTAATATCATCGGAGAAAAGTCATCAGCTTATAGAGCTCTGCAAATGCATCCAGATCAGGCGATGACCTTCTGAGCCAAAGACGTTTTCACCTGATATGCCGGACCCCGAAGAGTTGCATGCGTTTCCTTTGCCATACCACGCAGGCGGACGTCACTGTTTATTCTACCATGTGAGTATTGAACGTGGTCCATTGTAGATGGGCTGTAAGCCGCTGGCCCGGGTATATGTCTGTGGAATTCATCCTCGTCGGCACATTAATCAGAAGTACGGGTAATTCACAGGCTGGACCGTTCGAACGCATGAGGAGGGTTGAGACGAATGCCAAGGGGCCCAGGCGCCATGACTCGGAGGTCGTATGCGTCGCGCCACTTAAGCATATGAACGTGCCCGCCATGGACTCCGAGATAAATAACAACTTCTGACTGGACCTGGACCTGAGCGCTGCATCTGAGCGCCATTGGCATGACGGGATGTAGGAATGTAGGAGAAAAGTGGGCACGCGGTAGTGGGAAAAAGATAGTTTCACAAACAAGCGATGCCAGTTACTGTCAACGGCCAATGGTGGTTCGTGTCATAATATCCCATCCCCACTTCTTCATGCCTCCGTCAAGAATCTACCAACCACTTTGAAATAACGGTCAGGTTCTTCCAAATAGGACATGTGACTACTTTGTGCGAAAGTCACCCAGTGCACTTTCGGGATCTTCGTGAAGAATGGTGCCGTGCATACGTCCTGTGCTTCGTCCTCGGCACCGTTCGTCACGAGCGTTTCACATGATATATTTTGAATTTGGTCCAAGCAGGACCAGTCCTTCAGTGTGCCGATGATGGTGAACTCGGACGGACCCAACCTACACACAGGTGTGTCAGAATTCGCTGTCGTCCAAGTGTCCGTGCACTCACATTGTAGCGTACACGGTAGGATCTGTTTGCATGGCGGTGAAGGAAGTGACTAGCTCTTCGGGCCAGGGAGTAATTTTGCAGACGTGTTTGGCATAAAAGATCATCGTTCCTTTCTGATACTCTGGGTCATCTGTCGTTCCCTCCTTTTCATGCCTTTCCAATGTTTCTCTGAGCTCTGTTGGCAACTCCGCCAAGAGTTGACGAACGCTCTCTTCCCATAGGGCCATGGATGGCGCTGCGCTTGCGAGAACGAGGCGTCGTAACCCAGCCGGTTGTCTGTGGCTCGCATAGTGTGCTGCGAGCATTCCACCCCATGAATGGCCAAGCAGGTCAAATTTATCCTTGATGCCGAGCTGTTGGAGTAGGTTGTCCAGCTCGTCCATGAAGAGGTCAACTGTCCAGAATTCTTTGGGGGCGTCCCTCAGGTGTGAGGATTCGCCATTGCCGATTTGATCGTAAAAGATGATCGGGATGTGGAAGCGAGTGTGGAGCTCTTTAAAGGGTAGGACATAATGGTGGGTGAGGCCGGGACCACCGTGGAGGACGACGAGGGGAGGAATGCCCGAGTTCAGGTCGCCGACGACCTTGTACCAGGTCTGGTACGTCTGACTGTCGTGGAGAAAGTCGATCCTGCCCGATGTTTCAGCCATCACGATCGCAGGTTCGGGGTGTTGAAACCACGATGGCTGCTCTGTGTATTATATGAGGTTTGGCGTGTCGCCCGGTGACTATATTTGCTCCAGTGATGCGGAATCTGGACAATCAATAGGGTTGTGGTGGCCCTCCATCATCGCGGGGCTGGGAAGCTTGATGTTGTTAATAATATGGATGATGAACTCGTGCTTACGAGCCGAGAAAACGTCAGTCAGTCTATTACGGAGCTGGCCCAGGGCGTCTTAAAGCCTCTTGAACATTGACATCGATGCGAGCCATGGCGCTGCCATCCGTGCTGAGGCTCCCCCCAGAGCTCATCGAAGCCATCTTGATCTCCTCCAGATCGCCTCGAACGGTCGCCTCCGTCGCACAGACATGCCGGACGTTGAACGTACTCATTTATGCGTCACCGGATTCTCACCTCTGGCGCGCCCTCTTCCTTGCCATTTGGGACGACCCCCGCCCCGCACTGGAGCACTATTCCCTCGTAGACCCCCGCATTGACCCCACCGCCTGGGACTGGGGCGTCGAGTACCGCAAACGCGTAACAACAGAGAGATGGCTCAAGGCATGGCGACGTGACATCTGCACTGCCGGGGACGATGCCAGCGCGCGCGTTGACTCACTGGTAGAGTGGTATACCACCCTGTCCGTTGTGCTCTCCACGTTGCTCAACATGCTATTGACCCTTCAACCCTTCCCACTGTCGCCGCCAATTGCGCTCAAAGTGTTCACCCCCGCGATCACCACATATCTAACGGGACACACCGGGTCCGGCGTCGGAGATCGGAGGGGGCGCCTCACGAGCGCGCCGCCATTGCCGCCGCTTCTCATCTTGCTTGCCAGCGGCTTTTCTACATTTCAGGAGTCCCGCGGTGCCGTCCGCTTAGGAAGGATGATATATGGCCCCCATGCCTCCCGTGAAACAATGTCGGACGGCGAGAGAGCGCTGTCTGCCTTGCCGACACCCTCGCTTCCCCCTCAGCTTGTCCGTAAGCTCCTTCCTTCAAGTGAAATTGGCGTGCGCAGGTTGCCATCGCATACGCCCTTCTTATCTGCTGCGGACAATTGGGGGGATGCTTCAGTGGAGTACATCTTCCAACGGATTATATGCATCACTGGCTTTGTGCCTGTGCCACCTCCTCTCTCTACAGCACCTAGATCTAGCCCAGAGTCTCTTTCCTGCAACACTCGACTAGCAGCTGCGCAAAACCGGCAAGACCGGGATGAACTTGGTGCGGCGGATGACAATGTTACATTGGAGCAACAACCTACGGCCTACACGCTCAAGGCATTTCCCTCCCCTTCGGAGCAGCATGCGGACGCCCGCATACTTGCGCGCAGGAGGGTCTACGACATGCGGTACCTCCGTGGCGATCGCTTGTGGGGACCTTTCCTCGTCGTCACAAGAAATGCTCTTAACCTGCACCTTGCCAATGGACCGAGCGAAAAAAGCATCACGGTCGATACTACTAGTAATAGGAAGAGCACACGTCGCAAGAATGCAAACCGTTCCAGCAAAAATGCTTCCACGTCTGGGCAGAGCCATAGTGGCATGGATCCAGATGTCTATCTAGATTATTTTGATTCCACATCAAATAATAGTGACGATGGTGATGAAGACTGGCGCGATACTACAGCGTCCAGCTCTGACTCGAGTTCTTCCTTCACTGGGGAAAAATCGCACCGGCGCCACGGCGACGAAGACCCAGTGGTTGTTGATGATGATGCCGAAACAGAACCGGAGGAACCCGAACATCCGCTTATTTCTCTCATTCTCGCCTCTACCGTCAGTGCTACTGACGATGGACCTGCTTCTCGTTCTGTCTCGCCGACGTCACCTCGTAGGACTCGGCGGTCTAATTCCCGTCGAGCCCCTAACACCTCCATTTCCCCTTTCGAGATAAAGGCTCAGCATCTCCAGCCTGACTACACATACCTCGCGAGTGTGCGGATTGTCGTGGAAGCGAATATGAAGGAGCTATTTGGGACTGAAATAAGCGATAATATTGAAAGGACCACATCCCAGGCCAAGGTTGGAGGCGTAAGCATGTTTTGGGAAGACGAAGACGAACTTTTACGGGGAGGGTCTGGGTCATCGACAGGTACATCAACCTCTTTGCCTCGTGCCGAGTTGTCTTCCACTGCGACGCAAAGCGATGGTTTGGGCACCAATTCGGATTCTAGAACTTTTGAACTCGCGGACATACTCTCTCGGTTCCGAGACCTCGAGGTTGCCAGGCTGGGCGGAGCGTGTGGATACTGGGGCGGATGGATCGAGAGACAGACCTCTGCCACTCATGAGAATGTGGAGACGCCAGTGTCGTCTTTGCCTCGCTTGAACGCTGCATGGAGGAAGCCAAGGATTGTAGCCAAACGTGATGAGCTTGAAAAGCCAAATGGAAATTTATTCACGACCAAGGGGAAGGGGAAGGGGAAAATGAGGAGTAGTGAAGCTGCCGCACCGGGAGATTGGGAGGTCGGCACTGAGGGTGAGGCGTGTGAAGGGTGGGACTGGGCTGGTGTCGCCGGGGTCTGGAGGTGAGATTCCAGCGCCCTCGACGTCAGCTCTGCATGTCTGGCGCTAGGCGTATTTATTGACGATGACTGACTCAGTGTTTTTTTCCAGGCGTTGTGTGTGCTGGATGGATTACAGAGAGTTGCTGTGTGAGTGTCCTTTTATCTTGTCCACTACGACCGTCGTATCATTTTTTGATCCGCACGGCCTTGCGCCACCACTATAAAAATTACGCTGATACTGACACACCTCGGTTGTGTTCCAAAATATAGTTTACAATGTATGTGTTAGGTCACTCTCTGACCCCTCTCCCGTTCCTGACCAATGTTTTTATAGCTGGACACTACCAAATTCCTCACGTATGATATGCAAGAAGCATGCCGTATAATCCCGATGGAACTTCGGATCACTGGGTACACGCGTGCAGCTCTGATGCCCGTCAACGGTAGTGGCAGCTGCACCGTCTTTCCCACTGCGAGTGCTCAAGCGAATCTGGACGCTGACGCGGGCTACTTCCGTCCACCACCTGTTATTCATTTCTCTGGGTCCTCTATTGGTTCCGATCATGGCATGGAAGATGGGCGCACAGTCAGAGGGAGTGTGCAGCTCATTGGAGGGGGTGAAGTAAGGTGGCAAATGGTGAGTAACGCGGGCCGTTTTTTGTTTTTTTGTTTTTTTGCCTGCGCGGCAGTTCTTGTCCTCCAGGAAGGATCATTAGTCATGATCCACAAGGCGATTCGTTTGACATCTGACCATCTAGGACACTTACACACAGGAATCAAATGTATCTGGCACGTCAACACCAGAGTGGTCGAGCGAGGCCGTGCAGGTCGGTGGGCTTGGGAGTGCAGTCGGTGTACTTGGGATGTGGACTGGGGCAAGACACGAACGGGCTGATCCATTGGGTGAGTTGTTGATCACTGGTTTCACGTCGTGTCTGAGTTTTCTGTTCACGGGGTATGCATTTGCAGGCCCGTTTTGGGCTTGGAAGGTTGCGTGATTTTGATCCTTGCTGCGAGGAAAAATGAAGCTATGGCATTGAGATACTTGCTGTCATGGTCATGTATGAATCGTTTTCAAATTTATTTGCTGCGTGGTTGCACGCGAAGGGATCGTGAATCACGATGGGGATTGGAACAAGAGGCACGCAAAGGGGCATCCATGTTTGGAAAATTGGAGTTGAGAACTTCAAACCAACCTACCTCGAGACCAAACATGCACCAGCCACAATGTGTATCAGAACAACTGAATGGGGTGTGTCATTTAGCAGCTGGCACGACTCGGAGGCCGTATGATGTCATCCAGCGTAGGATGTTTCGATCCAACAGCAGCTATGTCGCTTGATCTCTCACGTCAATCGGAAACGCCAAGTATTTCGCCGGTGAGCCGACTCGACGTTAGAGCTATACTATTGCTAAAGATGACAGATAGGATGTAAGTAGGTGCCTCGCGATCGTATGGCTTATATGATACGTACACTCAGGGACTTACACGGAGAGACTGGTATCCGGACGCCATCTAAGTGGCTACTACAATCAAGTGAACCAGCCGCCTGGAACTGACTGGGTAAACAACCAACAGCTTGTGGTTATCATGATAGTCTGTCAGAAATTGGCATGTTGAAACTCGGCGTTCTACCTTGGACACGAGATGCCAGCTGGCCAAAACGCATATTTATAATTCCTGTTTCGCTTTGGCACATATCGTCACCCCTCACCTGGCAGTTGAACGTGCCAGTGATGACCACACGCTTCCTTCGATATGACCATCGCCTCCGAGGCGCGAGGCCCACACCCCAACATCCCCAACATCTATCTGGAGGGAGAAGATTACATCTTTGTGGACAATGAAGATGGCCAGAATCGCCTAGTCCATCGAGTGCTCATCCAAGACCTCCTTTAGTACAGCCTGCAGATTCGTACCGCGACTCAAAACGACCAACGGCCCATCATACCCATTGGATACGATTAGGTCGCTCGCATCTTCAATTCAGAGCCGTTGAATTCATACGGGCTGTCTGTCCTTGACGATGCCAATGACAGCCGGATCGCCACAGATTACCCCGAGCCCCCAGCCTCGCTTTTCTTCGGAGGGGGCGTGGAGACAAAACATCCAGTACCCTCCTGTGATGGCTATCTCCTCGAGCTTCCTAAGAGGTTTGACCTTGAGCCCCAGCGTGAAGCGCGGACCGAGGGGAAAAAAGAAAAGAGGGCGAGACTCAGTGGAGCAGGTTTGACGCCAATTCCAAGTTTGCGAGAGGCAGAACCAAGCCGAAGACTAGGGCCTTGTAAGTGGATAAAATACTACCGGTGCCACCCCGTCGGATATGCTGAGGGCAGGGCGTCATGGGATACTTTGCTGCCGACACCGGGCGTGCGTGGTGGAGTTGTGGTAGGAGGTTTAGCCTGTATAGCTTCAAGGGTGGGCTACGTGCATTGACAGGTCGGACCGAATCGAGGGGGGAGGAATTCACTGAAGCAATGGTAAACCTGGTATAGTAATAGCAACAGACGCCTTTGCACGTCTTTGCAGACAAGACAAACACTCGTCCATCCATGTTCCTGCTGCGCTCCATCTGGCATCAGGCTTCTGGCTGGGGCCACCGGTCTTGTGACTGTCATACGGAAACTCCTTCGTTTGAATCATAGTATCGGTACAAATACTGGCGTCCGCATGATACCAATATCTCGATTTTAGCAAGCAAGTGTCATCCTGCCCAATCATCCGTATTTTTATGGCTCCAGTCGGCCAGCACCTGCACATCGTTGTCAATCCCGCAATGAAAACAAGTGACAGAGAGCCGGCAAACAAGGTGTAGTTCGCATGCCTATATTGTACAGACCATCCTCAATATACATATGTAGATCACCGAGCACACGTCCAATCATCACATGCTCTCTGTGGGCGCTAATGGGCAGTCTTTTGGAACTTGTCTAATGCCACATCCATGCAGACTAAAAGGATACGCACGAGGCATTGGGTCCGATGATCTAGTTCAGGTATCCTGATTCAAAAAATATATAAACCCGTCTTGGTTACCATCGATGGAAGCCATGAAGGTATTTGTGGGAGCAGCATATATGCCTAGAAACTGTCAGATCTCCGCGGACCTGACAATATTTCGTCCTCTCTACTACATTGCGTTTGGAGTGGACGATGATCGATGTTGCCAGGTCTAAGTATTAATGACTTTCGGTTGCGTATACACCGTGAATAGAAATATCGCATAGATATGAAGCCAGACATGCAGAAAACTCCTTTTCTGATTGTGTAAAGAGCGGTTGGTAGTCCGAGAGTGACGATTGGACAGTCGACGGAAACGCAAAAGAGACAGGTATGAAGCCGCAGCTTCGGACCCACAGGTCTGTCTAGTGTCAATCAGCAGCGGGTTGGAGGGAACACAAGCATGTAACACTGGTACTGGAGCCGAGGATGCTCACCGTGTCACTGGCATCCTATGCCAGTGTACTACTTAGGTTAGCTATTAGAAGCAAAATACAAATAACGCCTAGCCGTCCGTCCCGCTAGTGTGTGTGAGGCTAAACTCGCACAATAGCGTCACCCAACGTACCTGCCTCGCATGTCTGACAACCGAACCAAACACCATCCCGACGCGAGCTGCGCCAGCCGCACGCAAAATACAGCAACAACCTCACCGCGCAGTACCGCATGCCGGCGGTCGATTCGGAATCTACAGCCATCCCTCTATCAGTATGACGCCCATGTGACTTGAAAACCAAATGGGTGAGGCAGCGCAGGAATGCACGCACTGGATGAATGTCAACGGATCCGCGTCGAACGTCCATTCGAACGTTTCCTCCCAGGTCAGATGCACCACGTCAGCATCGCTGGAAACCTGGCAGCTCTTGGGGAAAGGTAGCTAGCCATGCTCATCCTGCGCCCGCCAAGCACCGCCACGCCAGACACGTTTCCCGTTGCGATGAAACAGCTCTGCCCGACAATATCCTACAAAGTCATACTGCTCCCCCTCAGAGAGGGGCACTGGGCAGGAAAAAAAAGGAAAAGTATGGGATGAACATGAAACTCATCCGGGACGCACGTGTACAAGACACTCACATGCACTCATCCCGAATATTCGGCCCATAAACCTCTCGGCACCGCTCGTCGGCTCAGGGTCGGGTTTCGCGAGCCAACCACCAGTACCTCCAAACACGGTTTCATTCCATCGCATGGGCTCATCTCACTTTTGTCAATTTAGGCAGGCCATTTGTGTCCAATTCCGCAACTGCATCAGCGGGTCGAGGTTGGAGGAGTTCAAGCGCAACGCATGGGGATAGACTCGGCGAAGGTGGCCCACAGCATGCTGCTGGAGGGCAGAAAGAGCGATTGGCAGTTGGGGGGCCGGTTCCCATTGACGTCGAGGGTAATGTATAGAGGGTACGGAGGACTTGGGAATACTATGTATAAGAGTAGGGTATGCGTCAGCGAAGCCTAGACGTTCAAGTTGGAATGCGAGGCATACCTTACTCCCACCATGCCTTAGAGGGCTTCATGCTGCGCGCATAGAGCCCAAGGTTGGCAAGCGCGTCTGCGATCTTGGGGTATGCGAGTGCAACGTTGGCGTTGTAAGACGCATGGCTCTCCGTCACGCCCCTCACATTCCATTTCTGAGACAACGCCTTGGGGAGATCGCGCGATTCCCCTATTTGGGTAGTACTCCGCCTAAGCAACTGGCATTCAAAAAATTGACATAAAAACACACATACCATAAGCACGACACGCCTCCAAAGCTGCCTTGGCGACACCTTCTCTCCATTAACGCCACCTACCTCTCCTTGTACCAACATTCCGCCCCAACACTTGACCATGGTCCGCACCAATTCACCATGATGCGAGAGGAGAACATGGCATCCGAGGCTGACGAACACGGGCCAATCCCTTCCATCATTTCCATCTCGGATGGTTCTGACCGCTTGCCCAATTTCCGCACATAGGTCCAAGAACAACACACTTTGACTTAACGTCCATCCATGCGTCACAATCGGTACTCCTCGCCCGGGCCGGCCGTCCCACCACACATCGACTTCGATGCATCGTGCAGAAGTGGAGGCGAGAAGGACATGGGAGCATGCGGCCGCGGAAGAGAGGCCGAAAAGTTGCCAGGCGAGCAGATAGGTGTTATGTGAGGATCTAGAAGCCCATTGAGTAGCGATCTGCGGCGCAGCACAGCGCAGCCACAGAACAACGTCTTCGGACGTGCGCAGCGTGGTGGCGCGGCAGCGCACCTTCTCCTTGCGCCACCACACACACGCAGCACGGGCACAAAGGTCGCCATTCGCCTGCCTGTGTCGCACCCTCTTTCGCCCCTCAGCAGCACCCGACGAACACTCCCTACCCCCTTTCGCTCCCTCACTCGCTCCATCCCCGTCCGTTTTCATCGATAACAGGCACCCATGGCAGACCCAGCTCCCGCGGGCCCGCCCGATTTTCTCCACCCAGCCTTCCTAATTGTTCGCCAAGCCATGGCCGCAACAGAAGGCATAACCGAAATCGAAGCCGCCCAGCGCCTCACCGAGGCGTGGGAGGCCATCCAGCAGGCACCGAACCCACCACCCCCTCCACCGGGAGACGGCGCCCCCCCCCCCCCCCCCCCCCCCCCCCCCACCACCAGCACCCGCACCAGCACCCGCACCCGCACCCGCACCCGCACCTGCACCCGCACCCGCTCCTCCACCCGCCCCACCACCCGCACCCCCCCCCATACCGGCCCCAAACCCAGACCCCGCCGGCGCCAAGCCCGACAAAAAGAAAAGCAAACTACGAGACTTCACAGCCGGCCGCGCTCCACCCTCCGTCATCACCCTCCGACCCTCCCAATACGCCCTGCAAAAGCTTGCGGCCCAGGAGTACGTCGAACTGTGGTACTTTTCCCAAGAGGGCTGCCGCGATGCACTCAGGACACAGCGCTCCAACGCCGACGACGCCATGGGAATCACCAATTCCAACAACGTCCTCACCCTACGCCCCGCGGCAGCCGTAAAAGCCTCCCGCAACGCCCGCGCCGACCACGACCTGACGTTCGCAGAATTTCTCCAAGCGCGCGTATCCTTTCTTGAGCACATCAACCGCTACGCATGGCCACCAACTCATCTAACGGCCCTCGCCACCTTCTTTTGGAATGTCAAGAGCCACCCCATCTGCCACGCCCACAACGGGGACCTCATCGCGCTAACGTACGCCTCCCGCGTTCGACGCCACTGGCACGACGAGCTCCGACCCGACGGAACCGACGAGTTCGACATATCGGTCATCAACGAGAGTTTAATACACTCTATCGCGTTCGAAGTCAACGCCGCGGCCATGGTCCAAGACTGCCATACGCGCCAGGTCAGTCCGCCCCAAACCCTCCCCCCCCAGCGAGAAACCTAACAACCTTTCCCCGTACCTCCCCCCTCCCCCTCCTTTCCTGGCCGCGCATCCGCCACTTGGCGCCCCCACCTCACACAACCCCCATGCCGCAGACAGAGACTGCCTTCCCCTCCACC
>JBBPKG010000194.1:0-42069 GCA_038089115.1 Fistulinella cinereoalba | reverse complement strand
ATGTTTCTATTACTTCACGTGTGGGGCTCGTCATGCTACTCAAACACCTGGGCAAACGCTATGGATTCCAAACGAAGACAGTAGCTAACGTGTACAAAGAGTCGCCAACCATTGCTGCGACAGACGCAACATTGGTGGCCATGCGCGATGCTGCAAAACATCAGGGCGAGCGCGAGATCCATCGTCAATGGAAAAAAAGGAAGACAGCCGGCAAGCCAGAGAATTCAAGTTGAAGAGTTCCCCTCACTGTGCATTGCACACGCCAGGCATCAGGCCTATTGTAACTCATGGTATTTTATCGCCAGTTTGCCATCTAGTTTGCCATCGTTCTCAGCCTCGGGTTGTCGAGTTTATCATGTATCATTACTGTTTGCATGTACTCTGTATCTGGTCCTGTCCTCGTTATTCCAGTTCGCTCTCCGACTATTTCACTGTGTTCGAGTCCGGGCTCGCAGGCGACCCCTTGGGTGGTCTCGCCGGTTCCCGGGACCCCACCCCTTGGGAGCTTCTCGGCTCGCCTACCGGCTCGCTACCCCTGCGCATGACCAATCTGCCGGTGACTTGGTCGATCAATTAGTAATCAACGCGCACTGTCGCCAATGCATCCGCGCAACACATACACCGACTCTCCCGACTTCCTCGCACTCGCAAGGCGGTATTTACCCCTCCGGCCACAGTACGTTATCCTCTACTCGTTCTGCGACAATCCGTAATGATGGCTGGAGCGTGTTCCTGACACACACAGGACCCACCATCGACTTCAAGAGCGCCCTTGCACAAAGGTCAGAAGAAAATGTATCCTCTGCACGGCTTGTGCTTAGAGACCAGCAGACGGTTGACAGAAGCATTACTTTACCTAGACTTTGGCATCAGTCTCACTCTTCCTGATAATCGATTGTGTCCACCCGTAAGCCTTGCCAGACAGGTACACAAACGTAATGTCCAATTTTTTAGTAGGTGCCGAATCGGTCTGTTCTCTGCTTTTCTCCGTTGGGTACTGTGGCCGACCTTTCCAAGGCTGAACTATGTCCTCTGGATACAAGACATCGTGAATACATTCCCCCTCGCGGATAAAATTGTGCGGGGAGTCGACATGTATGTAGCCATGCCTTTCGAGAAAGATTCACGTTCTGACGACGAGTAGCGGAACTGGCGCCTCCGCCATATACCCTCTATTGGCATGTCGTCTGGAGCCAGATTGGTCGTTTGTCGCCACGGGTGAATGTATCTTGACTCCTCTTTCCCTTCTGAAACTCACCATTCTCGGAGACATCGACCAGGCATCACTTGCATCTGCCCGGCAGAATGTCAATCAAAATGATCTTTCTGACAGAATTGTTATAATAGACGTGTCTTCCAGTCAGTCAATCCTGCAACCATTGGAAGGAGTGGAAGGAGTATTGTACATCTTCCACCACGGATATTATGAGCATCAACGCAACTGATTACACGACAGTGTTCATTTTACAATGTGTAACCCGCCCTTCTACGCAAGCATGGAAGAAGTCGCTGAATCAACTGATGCAAAAGAATACGAGCCCAATGCAGTAAATCTTTCTGGGTAATACCTTGTAGGGTTCCTGATAAGATATTTACCAAGGTGTGCACAGGCGCCGCGAACGAAATGGTGACACCGGGCGGCGAAGCTTCCTTTGTCTCACGCATGTTTGCAGAAAGTCTACGTTATACAACACAGTGCAGGTCAATTCGCTGTGTCATAGAAACGCTCTCAGTTTTGAGACTGATGACCATGGAAGGTGGTATACCTCGATGCTTGGGAAGCTTTCATCTCTCCCTCTGATAGTGGCCCTTTTACGTGAGCATCATGTAAGGTTTGCGTTCTCGTTCGTCGTGCATGGGTAACCTGACACGTTATTGAGGTCGACAACTATGCTATCACGGAATTTGTTCAAGGACAAACTAGGCGCTGGGCGATTGCCTGGAGTTTTGGAACCCTGCGTCTTCCAGATGTGCGTGGACATATTAACCCCCCGCCCTCCGTCTCACCCGTCGTCCTAGTCGTTGGCACGCGTAGCTAATCCAACGCTACAAAGCATCATGCCTTCGCGGACGACGCTTTACCAACAGGCGACCGATATCCAGTCATTGCAGTCTCTATACAATAATCTGCTCCGAGCCCTAGAGGCGGTCGAAAATATACGCATCAATCCGGAACACATTGGCTCAACCGAGTGTTTGCCAATTCTTGTCACTGCGACGGAGGTTACCTGGTCGCGGTCGGCACGCAGGAAGAAGATGGCACGACCGGTGTCGCAAAGAGCTTGTCAGGGACCAATCATTTTGCAGTGTCGGGTTACCTGTGCAGAGGGACCGTGCCCAATCAGTGAGAAACGCCCAGCCAAGGGTCCTCATCTTGCGTATCAATGGATCGAGGGAAGCGACCGAAGTGTCTTCGAGAGCTTTGTCAGTCATATCAACCGCAAAGTTTCTGTTGGCGTTCCCATGTCATGACGGTCAATATCATTTGCTTCCCATCCCGTTCCAAGTTCTCATTCTGGCGGTAATGTTGTCCTTGGGTGATAAAGAGTGCCAACATCACTCGTCAGAGCAGAGACGATTGCTCAACACTGCAGCTATTTTATCTGCGTATCTATCCGTGCACGGATGCCTGCAAAAATCTACTGGCCACCTCTGGACACGCATGGATGGATTACGACAGCATACAGTACAGCACGCGACGGGGTAAGTGGAAACGGAGTGTGCAGCAACGAGGGGATGCTTGGACACTACCTGGCGCAACTCCACTGGGGAATGCTAATGAGCCATCACAGGCGGGTAGATGGAAGTTAAGCATTAGATTTTCGAGTAGTATACTGTCTTTACGTTGGTGAAGACCCTGGTGATCTCCATCTCGATAATGATCGGTTTATCTCTTGATCACATTCAAGTGATAAAGAAAGTCGGAGACAGCTCATAATACAAAATTCATTGTCAATGTAGACTTCAAGCAACCACAAACAAGGAGTTCGACGGAAAATAAGTTCCTACCGTGAGCGATCAGATACGCTTCCCACTGATGGTAGCTGCCTTCTTCGCTTCCACCTCCGCAGCCTTCGCTGTTACAACAAAAGCCCCGTCAGTCTTCGGACGCCGGAAAGCCAGAACAACAGACCTTCCGCCTCTGCCACGCGCTTGGCTTGCGCAGCCTCGCGTTCTTCTTTGATCCTCTTAAGGCGAGCAAGATCTGCCTTGGCTTTGTCTGTCTTTCCAGCTTGATGAAGCTAGATGGATTGGATGAGGATTATTAAAGCCGCCCAAGGGCGTGTACCTACCTTCCAATAACGATCCTGGGCCTCCTGCTTCTCCTTCACCTCCCTGAAACACGTCAGCACAATCGAAAATCGAGCACGGTGGGTTGTGGCAGATATAATGATGCTACACCATATACCTTTCTTTTCGACTCAACTCCCTGGAACCAAGGTCTGAGATATTGAGTTTTTTCTCAACATGGTTCGGATTGATGAGATCCGCGTCCTCTTCGTCTTCGTCTACTCCCCGTTTCTGCGCCTGTTTCTCAGCGGCTTGTTTCTTCTTGAGTTCACGTCGTTCGGCGCGCGTCAGCTCTGGCTCAGTAGCTCCACTGGGTCCGGCTTCTTCCTCGTCTTCCTCCTCGTCTTCTTCCTCGTCCTCTTCTTGCACCGCGTCGTCGTCGTCGTCATCATCATCCTCGTCGCTGTCTTGCTGAGCCTTGCGCCGGGATCTACATAGCCCGTCATGATATACAACAGACCCGACGCTAGTTTTCATGAGAGCAGACGTACGATTTCGATACAGCTATCCCATTATCATCGAGCACCATGTCCCGACTGCACACGCGGTCCAGATCGTCAGTCCGTCGATTCCAATTGGTTGATCGGCGCGCTCACCTAAAGTTCCTACCGCCGCCGCGTTTCGTCTTGAACTTGCCTACCGAAAAAAAGCGCATGTCTCGTCGCACGAACAAAGTTTCAGAAAAATTCACTTGCCTGTTCCTCTTACCATGTTGCACAGAACGATAGGTCGTGTTGAAAGTAACAAAGTACAAAGGATGAGCGCTGTTGCAGCGGCGGTAGATAAGACCGGAGCTAGTCATCGACATCCCCCAATTTGGGACCTCTGCTTACATCAGCGATCTGTCGAGTCTGCCCGAATAATCCCAGTCGGGACGCTCTTGGAAACCTCAAGAGAAGATGACGACGATACCGTCCCGGCTCGCCCAAGTCTCGCGCATGTCGAGCAGCTCGGAAGAGGCTCGCAGACGTGTCATTGATCTCTATAGAGCCTGGGTCCGCGCTGTGAGTCATGTCTGGGATAGTGTGTCAAAACATACGTTCTGAACCGCGCGAAACATACACACAGGCACCCGAAATCGTCTCCTTGTATGCCATCCCCGTCACCCCTGCCTACGTCCGACACTGCGTCCGCCAAAAATTTGAAGCAAACCGGCACGTTACCGATGCACGCGCCATCGAAGTCCTCCTGCACAAGGGCCAGCAGGACCTCCAAGAGACCCTCAATTGTTGGAAACAGACGGACCATATCATGGGCATGGTTCTCAATGTGGATGAAAGACCACAGCGCACATTTTTGCAAAAGTTTTACGAGGGTGCGTGGGCTCTTATACGCTGCCATGTTGCGCGCGTGGGATACTGATACATTTACTCTTGTTGTAGGCAGAGACGAGGATGCCGTTCGACCGGCTGCTTCCGGTGTTGTATAGCACGCCAAACCGTCCATATGAACTTTATAGAGACCAATATCCAGATCGTCTTCGGGAATATTATTGACCACAGTGTCGCGTGCATACGGGGGATTATCATGTCTGGCTAATTACTTGAAGGGTTCCTCTACGGGCGCTTTGCTAAAGGATGCTTCCCCGGGGCCATTGAAACTTGACGCCGAACTTCACACGAGCTTTCCTTGTTTAAAGCTCTCGACGCTCCTCAGCCCTGCGTGTGAGCCTTTTCTTAAAGCATCCTTTCATTGTCAAGCACTCTTCTGAATCTTTGTCTTGCATTCTGGGCACGCTCACCAGTCGGACAGCAAAATTGTACCCACCAAACAGTGTACAGGAAGTCGCCATCCAACATTGGCAGGGGGACACCCTTCACACTGCCTCAGAAGATCATGAAATACAAGTTCGGAGTTGCACGACATCATCAGTGTGGCAGTTCAGACCGTTCTGCGGCGATTGACGGTATCCTATCGCTAGTGGTCGAAACTCCTTTCATTGAGTGGGACCGTGGACCATGTAGAGACGAGCCCACATCGCTAACATCACCATCCGCGACCTGGGGCTTGTTGGCGACTATACCTTACCAAAGGGCCGGTAGGTGCCGTAGAACGTAGGGCCACAGCAAGGACATCGTTGTCTGCTTGGAGCGCTGCATATCATCGCTAGAACAGTATCGTCAGCCCTCACTCACCAAGAAGTCGAAGGATATAGCAGAATTCACTATCGCGCCCTGCTAAGGTCGTATACGATTGGTACGGCACGCCCCGAATTAAGAACGATCACATTGTCTTGGCGAGTTCCGGCGTAATGGTCCGTAGGCTCTATTACTGACTCATTCTTTGCGGTAGGTGTTGCCATCGGAGTGCGTGTGCCGCCGGTATGTCGGTATTCATTGATCCCCGGACGGTGCTAAATGTGAAGCTGACGTACACGGTAACAATCGCTTTGCTGAATCATGCGCCTCCGACCGGTTCATCGTTCTGCACCGCGACCTGGACTGAGCATCAGGACTGACTACGCTCATAATCCCTAATTACCTTCATAGCTGGTTCAATGCAACATGGACCCAGTGGCCCACGTATCCATTTGGTAGGCTCCTGCTCAATCTAGCCCACTTAGCGAGACTAATGGCCCGCTTCTTCGCCGTCGTTATCCCAGTGGCGGAGGAATAAGCGGCCTGACGCTAGCCTTGGTCATTGGGAAGTACAGCACCATCCCTGTCGAGATATTTGAAGCAGGTCCAACAATCACCACCATTGGCGCTGGGATCACAATTTACGAGAGGACGATGGACATCATGAAAGAACTAGGCTTGTTTGATCAGCTGGTTGAGCTCTCTATTGGGACTCCAAAAGGAAACACTGGTTTGTTTGCCTCCCGTTGAGCGGGTAGCATGCCATCCACATTGACAACCACATCCAAGGTCCGAAGTACAGAAAGTCTGATCAATCAGATGGTTATCAGTGGTTTTTCTTGGACCTGAAGCGTGAGGATATATGCCCTAAACTGTCCATGGTTCCCCATTTTCTGTATTTTGCAGGTGTACCGCTGTCAATCCACAGAAAAGACTTGATCAACTTTCTCCTCCGGCAAGTGCCTGCTTCGTGCAAAGTCCATACGTCGAAGAGGCTCGACTTTTATGATATTGAGTCTCACACTGGAAAGATAACATTACACTTCACCGACGGTTCCAGCGTCATTACTGACATCTTGGTGGGCGCTGATGGTATTCGCTCTGCAACGCGTAAAAGCATGTATCGGAGGCTGGCCTCGTTGATACCAGAAGAAACTTCGACAAGTAAATTGTTGGAACGCAGCGAGCCTCTCTGGACTGGAACCTTGATTTATAGAAGTTTGGTGCCCACTGCGAAACTTGCGAAGGAATACCCCGACGTTGAAGTGCCAAGTGGTGTTACAGTGGTAAGGACAATGGAATCGTCAATAAATTGTTGATGATCGTGTTCCAGCATCTAGGAAAGAATAAAGTGAGAGCGGCGCAACTTTGAACTTTTCCCAGCTCATGTATCTAGTTTGTCGTCACATTTCCCGTTTCTCAAGGGCAGCTGGTTAATGTTGGCATCTACTGTCACGATCCCGATGCATTCGGAAAACCATTTGAGGGCCGCTGGGTGATGGACGTTTCCGAAGAGGAGGTTTTGGACCAGTTTGATGATTGGGAACTACCCGCCAAAGCAATAGCAAAGGTATTTAGTCCTACTGCTCAACGATATTCACTTCAGTATGCCATCAGTGTGTCGAGAAACCATCTAGATGGGCACTGCACTCCCTCCAAGCTTTACCCCATTACGTGAATGAAAGGGTTGCCTTGATCGGAGACGCAGTGAGTTCTTCCTGTGGAATATTGCGAACAGTGTATTAAAGGCATCCAAAGGCACATGCTATGGAGCCGCACTTTGGGGCAGGTGCAGGACAAGCGATAGAGGTAAGTGGCCCCTTCTCTACCCTTCCCCCCTCGTACCTATGCCACCGGAAGGACGCATTCGTACTAGGGCACCTACTGACACATGAATTGACGAATCGAGGAAACGTGGCAGACGCGCTGAAGGTTTATGAGCAAGTCCGCCTGCCGTTTGCGAATCGCGTGGCACAAGGAGCTCAAACTGTGGGTCGCTATTATGGCCTGCAGTTGCAGCGCAATATCCCTGTGGATGGCTCCGTTACTGCACCAGAGTACGCCGGCAGTCCGGAGGAACTCGACCACATTAGCAAAGCGATCAAAGATTTATGGTGGTGGCAGAATGAACCTGTGCGTGTGTGGGAAGATGCAGAGGAGCGCTGGCGTGCGATGTATGGCGGGGATGTGGCAGCAGTCGGTCGTCAGTCGTAGAGTAAGGTATCCAACAATCATTATGAGGTGCCAATTGGGGAGCCAGATCGGAAGAATGCACAAGACGAGAGATGTCCCCCCCCTTCGTCGGGATTCGTGGCTCTCATGTTGAAGGGTGCAGCCTGGACCATGACTCTATCATATATTAGTAGCACTACATATTAGTAGCTAACAAACTGATAGACAACTACACATGCATCGCGGACTAATTGGCACGACTCGGATGCGAACGGGCCGACGCGTGGGGCGCATCGTGTTATTGAAACACGCCCGTTTAGGAACTACCACATCACGGTCAATCGCGTCTGACTTTGGGTTGTCCACTCCGCATTCAACATTCGACATGGCAGAACCGGCGTCGCCGTTTACTGTGGACGCCGTGTTATCAAGCCAAGCGGAAGTGGACAATACAAGTATAAAAAGCCGACCTGACGACGCTCAAGAGCCAGAATCCTCGACAGACATGCCAGTCGAGACGCGCCCCAGGTCCCTTCGCTCCCATGCTCCGACTCTTCCCACCGTCAGCGAGCACCCTGAAAATCATGATGCCTCGGACGACCAGCCTGGGGGGGCAACCCCACCAACCGATGGCATAGCGCAGGGTGTGCAGACGACATTCAAAAGGAAAGGGACAACTAGCCTCACTGAGGATCAGAAAGATGCAGTGATTGCGGCGGATCCTAATGGAGGTCACTGCTTTCTGACCAACCGAGAAGAACGTGTACAGACATGCCACATTGTTGAGGAAGCCACTGACCACCCCACAGTGCGTATAATGGTTCCATGCATGAGCCGTTCGCATTCATTCGATTCATATAACAGTCGGTGCAATTAGAATACGTATGGGAGATTGGATATCGACAGTTCGATGTACACGACGTGCATAATCTAATGCGTAGTGCGTCACTCACATCCGATCACAACCGAACTTAATGACTGGTAGCGAAGTGCGAGCCGATTGGCATATTTCTTTCGATTATGGGCGTTTTGTCTTCATTCCAGAAGCCCACGTTTTACAGCAACTCGATGAGATATACGTAGAGGGCAAGTTGACCACGAGCGATATGACAAACGTATCTCAATTTTATGATGCCCGAGAAGTCGTCGGCTGACGATATCCAGCGCTTTACAGCTCCAACATACAAATATCATGTTCTACCGCTGCCTCCCTTCAAGCAACCTATATGTCGTTTCCCAAATGTCGATGCCTTGCAGCACGAGACTCATGCTGCTCCTTACCCTAATCTTGGTCTCCTAGAGGGTCACTTCCGTCCACACTTCGTCATTTGGAATGCAGGCGCAAAACTAACCAAGTTGGTTACTTCGCGACCAAAGGACTACGGCCAGCTTATCTTGTCTCTGCCGCAAGATGACGACTCTCCGGAGGGCGCCCTCACACTCTCAATGGTGCTCACCACGCAAGCTATATACGCGGAATGGAAGAACGTGGAGGTCCCTAAGAATTATTGTAACGGAAGTCGGTCCACATCCCCATCTGAAAGAGGGCGAAGTGACCGTTCGCAACCGCGAGGTGGTCTCCACTTAAGGCGTGAGGGCCTAAGGAGTGCGACCCGCTCTGGAGGGGAGACCAGCCAGTCCTCTGGACCAGGATATACTGGAGGACACAAACGGGCACAGCTACCTGTCGAGGCACCCGAAGACGATGACAGTCCCTCAACTGACGACACGATCTACGACGACTCCACGGACTGGATCGATTATATCCACAGTTGGCGAGAGAAAGGCGCTACGCAACGGGATTCGTTGGAGGTCCCCAACGATGGGGGCGACAAGGAACTCACGGCTTACATGGGTGAGCATGCTCGCACACCCCCTTCGGCGGATGAATGGCACAGTTGGAAGCCGGTTTGGATTGGTCGCAGACGACACTGCCTCAGTGAGTCGGATCGGTCGCAATTCTCAAGCAACGATTGGGCGGTGTACAAGCGCGATGTCTATTTGACCAGATTCGAACATGCATAATGCTCTCGTGTTAGACTTTGGAAGTAGAATGGTTTACATAGATACCTAACTAGCCGTATTTATTAGAAACAACCTTGTAGCGATCACTCATGTTTTTTTTTAATTCCATTTATGCCCCTACTGTTCCTGCGGGAGGCTTTAGACGCACGAGTTTCTATGGCTCCGGGCCGTTTATTCTTGTCGTATTGCGGATAGTTGACATTAATTTGGTTATAGGGTATCGCCTTTAGCTTTTGTGTATTTAGGTAGAATATGGGGAGGGCTAGGCCTCGTGTGCCGCCTCTGTGTAGCGCTTTGTGTTAGCT
Organism: Fistulinella cinereoalba; assembly: GCA_038089115.1. Classification (NCBI taxonomy): domain Eukaryota; kingdom Fungi; phylum Basidiomycota; class Agaricomycetes; order Boletales; family Boletaceae; genus Fistulinella; species Fistulinella cinereoalba. The sequence goes on along the minus strand of JBBPKG010000194.1, from coordinate 32,198 downwards.
TCGTTGGTCAACGGCTAGTGAGAGGTTACCGAGAGACGCTCGGAAACGTTCCGTTTGATGAAGGAATGTCATCAGGTTGCATGCCCCATTTGTGTTCGTGAGCAGATAGGCCGGATCGGTCGATCGTCTTCCCGCCTGGATGCGTAGCTGGTGTCGGGTTCGTGTGTAGTGCGGGCATCTGCTGATAACATGATATCCTGTTTCTCTGGCACCGCCGCAGTGTGGGCATTTTGGGCTGGGTACTTTGCCGATGCGGTGCAGGTGCTTGTTGAGTGGGCTGTGAGTGGTGCGGAGCCAGATGAGTGCCGTGGTTTGGTTGCGACGTAGGCCCTTGGTGAGTTTGAGGAAGAAGCCCGTTAGGAGCTTTGCGTTCAACTTCCCTATGGATGCTTGTCGGGGTGATGTCGCCCAATGCCGGGCCCATAGTATCCTAGTGTTCTTACTAGGCTTCTGGAGCGTAGCGGAGATGCTAATAAGTTTGGGCTGCTTGGGCTACGATGACACTCGGGTGGGGCCTTATGACCATGCTAAACAACACGTCCAGCATGTATGTCCAGGAAGTCTGCCCTCTGATTGCGGCCCTTGGAAATGGTTGCTTGTTCCAGGTATGTGACCTTAGCATCAATTCCAAGTCACCGGGTTTACCAAGCTATAGATTGGCGTCACAGCCGGCGAAGCAATTGTCTCGAACGCCCTCCAGTGACGACTCAAGGCTATTCCTGGCATTACGATCAGCGCCTCTGCCGCCTCTATCAACGCCAATATCACAAAAATTGCGTCTACAAGTCCGCTTACCGTTTGCGAATCACGTGGCACAAGAAACTCAAACCGTGGGTCTGCAGTTGCAACGCAATATCCCTGCGGATGGTTCTGTGACTGCACCAGAGTATGCCGACAGCCCGGAGAGACTCAACCACAATAGTAAATCGATCAAAGATTTATGATCGTGGTAGACTGAACCTATGTGTGTGTGGGAAGATGCAGAGAGGCGCTGGCGTACGATGTGTAGCGGGAGTGTGGCAGCAGTCGGTCGTCAGTCGTAGGGTAAGGTATGCAGCATGAATTAATATGAGATCGGGGAGTCGGAACCAGAGAGGAATGCACAAGATGAGATGCGTCCCCCCTTCGTTGGGATTCGGGACTCTGGCGTCGAAAGGCATAGCCCAGGCCATGATTCTGTCGCATACTACATACTAGAAGCTGGCAAGCTGATAGGCAATCGCATATGCAATCACGGACATTAATGGGCGCGACGCGAACAGACCGACGCGTGGGAATTGTCGCGTTAGTGAAACACGCTCATTTGGGAACTTCAACATCACGATCAATCGCGTCCGACCGACTCCGACGTTGAGTTGTCCACTCCGCATTCAACATAGCAGAACCGACGTCACTATTTACTATGAACGCCTTGTGGTCAAGCCAAGTGGAAGTGGACAACCCAGATATAAATAGCCAACCTGGCGATGCTCGAGAGCTAGAATCTTCGACAGACATGCCAGCCGAGACGCGCTCCAAGTCTCTTCGCTCCCATGTTCCTTCTCTTCCCACCGTCAGCGAGCACCCTGAAAATCATGATACCTCGGGCGGTCGGCCTGGGGGAGCAACCCCACCAACAGATAACGTAGTGCAGGGTTTACAGCAAATAGAGATCACACCCAGGAGGAGAGCCACATCTAGCCTCACCTCAGATCAGAAAGAGGCGGTGATTGCAGCGGACCCCAATGGAGGTCACTGCTTCCTGACCAACCGAGGTGAGCCTGTCCAGACATGCCACATTGTTGACTTTGCCACCAAGCACCATAGAGTGTGTACAATTGTCCTATGTATGAGCGGCTCCCACTAATTTGAACCATTGGACAGTTGGTGCAATTAGAATATGTCTGGGAGATTGGATATCGACAGTTTAATGTAAACATGGAACATAACTTAATGCGTAGTGCGTCAATTCCATCCCATCGCAACCGCGTTCACTAACTTGTAGCGAAGTGCGAGCCGATTGGCATATTTCCTTCGATCAAGGACGTTTTATTTTGATCCCAGAAGCTAATGTTTTACAACAACTCCGTGAGATATACGTGGCGGGCCAGTTGCGCACGAGCAGCATGACAAACGTATTTCAATTTTTACTATGTTGGAAGAGATGTCGGCTAACGATATCTAGCTCTTCACAGCTCCAACGTATAAATACCACATTTTACCGCTTCCTCCCTTCGAGGAACCTATATGTCGTTTCCCAGACGTCGATTCCTTGACGCACGAGACTCATGCTGCTCCTTACCCTAATCTTGGTCGCCTGGATGGCCACTTCCATCCACACTTGGTCATTTGGAACGCAGGTGGGAAACTATTTCGATTTCATAACTCGCGACCAGATGATTACGCGGAGTTTCTCGTATCTCTGCCGCGCAAAGCCAACTCCGGGCCTAACGACATTACATACCAGATGATAGTCAGCATACTAGCCATATACCGGAAGTGGAAGGACGCGGTGGTCCCGAGGGACTATTACAACGGAGGCCGGTCCGCACCCCCATCCGAAGGAGGGCGAAGTGACCGCTCGCAACCGCAAAGTGGTCCCCGTCCAAAGCGTGAGGGTCTCAGGAGCGAGACCCACTCTGGAGGGGAGAGCAGTCAGGCCTCTGAACCAGGACATACTGGAGGACGGCAACAGGCGCAGCCACCTGTCGGAGCATCTGAAAACGGTGACAGTTCCTCTACCGACATCACGATCTACAACGACTCCACGGATTGGATCGATTATATCCACAGTTGGCGAGAGAAAGACGCTACGCAACGGGAATCGTCGGAGGTCCCCAACAATGTGGGCGACAAGCAACTTGCCGCATACATGTGCGAGCATGCTCGCACCCCCCCTTCGGCGGATGAATGGCACAGCTGGAAGCCAGTTTGGAGCGGTCGCAGACGGCGCTGCCTCAGTGAATCGGATCGGTCGCAATTCTCAAGCAATGACTGGGCGGTATACAAGCGCGATGTCTATTTGACTAGGTTCGAGCATGCATAATGTTCTTGTGATAGACTTCGGAAGTAGATGGTTAATATCACATGGAAGATATTTGGCAACTAAGCTGTATTTATTAGGAACAGCCTTGCAATCATCACTTGTATGTAAATGCACGCGGGGCGTTGTGTTCTGCCTTTCGATAACAGTACAACAAATTCAACCGTTGAAATGTCTGGATTGTTGCTGATCAGAATGACTCCAATATTAAGTAATGACGCTAGTCACAGACAATGTGACGCGTGACGACCCGTGCGTACTGCGTGGCGTGGAGCCTCACTCCGACTCGTTCGAGTGGAAAACGTTGTCAGGTTGGTTATAAGTGATAGTACTACCGAAGTAAGTGGACGTATATCCCTGTGCTATAGATTGTCAATCGCATCTCATACTCAAGGAGTATTCTCATTGAACATCACATCGCAGGTCTCATTCATTACCAACAAGTGCATGTACCTCAAACTTCCATATCAGAATCGGAAGGCTGCGGCGCAGCGCATAGCTTCAGATCCCAGTATGTGTACCGGGAGTATGACCAACTGTCATGACTCCGATCCCTGTTCTTGGTAAGTCTCATCTCGGCCCCGCTCGGGAAAGTTCGTGACAGGTCGAGACTAGTCATGTTCTTGTAAGGATCCTGGCGCATCGTTTCATCCACGTTCGAGTCATTGTCCCGCTTACCAACGAGGGTGCAAAGTTAGCCCATAGAAATAGAACCTCATTCCCAATCATGCCGTATCGTTTCATCAGCTTACTGCGATCAACCCCTCAGATAATGAATGGGCTGGGAATCGAGTTTCAAGCTGACGTACGCAAGGTGATCTCGCCTAGCATATACATCCGACAGACTGATGGGCCACCTTTCGATGTGATCTCAGGCCTTCAGCACCTTATAAACACATCGTAACTGCGTTTTTTTATCGACGCTCATATGGGTTCCAAACTCCATATATCTATCTGGTAGGTCCTAAGCTACGCAATATCCACAGTTTGAAGGGGGCTCACCTACCATCGATATCTCCGTAGTGGGGGAGGAATAGCGGGGCTGGCATTAGCCGTGATAATCGGCAAATATAGCACCCTCCCGGTGGAGGTATTTGAAGCTGGCCCAACCATCACTTCATTCGGGGCTGGCATCGGCTTCTATGGGAGAACTCTGGGTATCATGAGAGAGCTAGGGGTGTATGAAGAGCTAGCCGAGGTCTCTGTTCGGTCGCAGGGTATGACTAGTCCATTGGCTTTTTACTCGAGACAATATTCATCCAACACTTTTCTTATCCAGGACCGCAATTCCGAAGGTCTGATCGACGAGACGGACATTACTGGTTCTCCCCGGATATAAAACGTGAGGCATGTTTCGATACACTCTATGGATTCTCACTTTCTGTGTCTTGCAGCTGCACCGATGATGATGCACAGAAAGGATTTGATAGATTCTCTCTTTCGGCAGGTCTCTTCTTCTTGCACAATCCACACATCTAAGAGACTCGACTTCTACGATGTCGATCCAAACACCGGAAAGATAACACTCCATTTCACTGATGGATCCAGCACCGTCACTGATGTGCTCGTTGGGGCTGATGGTATTCGCTCAGCCACACGCAAGACCATGTACAAGAGACTCGCCTCCTTGGCCCCAGAAGGCGCCTCAAGAACAGAGTTACTGCAGCGTAGTGAGCCACTGTGGACCGGGACCTTGGTCTATAGAAACCTCATACCCATCGCGAAAATCGCGAAGGAGCACCCGGACCTTGCAGTGCCGAGTGAGCTGGTAATGGTGCGTCACTGCGATAGTTCATACCAGCCCAGTACTTATGTCGAAAATATAGCATATCGGAAAGAATAAAGTTAGGATTCAACTGATATTACACTCTTCACAACTGACCGGTTCACATCTCAGCATATTGTCACGTTTCCTATCTCCGAGGGTCAAACTATCAATATTGTCATCTTCCTTCATAATCTCGATGCATTCGGGACACCGTTTGAGGGTCGCTGGGTGACGGATGTGTCTGAAAAAGAGGTTTTAGACGAATTTGAAGATTGGGATATTAGTGCCAAGGCATTAGTGAAGGTATCAGATATTTTCTTTGTTCTCTTCAAGTTCGCTTACTTGATGCCGCCGCAGTGTGTCGAGAAGCCGTCTAGATGGGCACTGCATTCCCTCCTGCCTTTACCCCATGCTGTGAGCGAAAACGTTGCCCTGATTGGAGACGCAGTAAGTTCCGCATTAGCAGTATGGATGGCGGTGGTTGACGGAATCATAGGCGCATGCGATGGAACCACACTTAGGAGCCGGCGCAGGACAGGCCATAGAGGTGAGTTCTCCCTTCCTGCTTTCCTTTCTCGGGACACTTATCATCAATCACCTTCTTATCACACCGGCAGGACGCACTCGTCTTGGGACGCTTGTTGGCCCATGAGCTGACATGCCGGGAAAACGTGGCCGACGCGCTGAAGTTTTACGAACAGGTTCGCCTACCGTTTGCGAACGGCGTCGCCAAAGCATCCCAGACAATGGGCCGTTACTATGGTCTGCGGTTGCAGGGCCATGGCCCCGACGGTGATAGCTCTTTGCCCGTACCAGACCACGCCAGCAGTCCAGAGGAGTTCGACCGTCTGCGCAAGTTGATGAGTGAATCCTGGGAGTGGCAGAACGAACCCGCGAGGATTTGGGATGACGCAGAGAAGGGCTGGCGTGAGCTGTGTGCTCGGAATAGCTAGCAGATTATATTCGAAGCATTCATTCGCTTGACTTGTGCAGCGTACATGAAGTGAAGGAGCTGGATCATATCGTGATATTAGACAAATGTGTCAAGAAATTGAGTGGTGTGTACGGATGGCTAGGGTGAGCAAGACTACATATAGCACACAAATGTTCACAAGCCTCCATATCTGGGGTTAATGATGATCAGCATCAGAAATCTTCATCTAGCGAGCTAGAAGCGGTTCGGCGCATCAGTCATCGGCGACAAGAAAATGTTTGGCAGGAAAATTATGCTCACAGGACCCAATCAGAAGCTTTTGCGGCACTTGGTCGTCGCATCATATAGTTGACATGGGCCTTGGAATAGTCTGATGATCGCTTCTCGAAGAAGTTTGTCTTTCCCTGTAGCGAAATCATGTCCATGAAGTCAAAAGGGTTCTCGACGTTGTACGCCTTGATATTTCCAAGCGATACTAACAAGCGATCTGCGACGAATTCAATATACTGACGCATTAATTGCGCGTTCATGCCGATCAAGTCCACTGGTAGAGCATCTTAGAGCACTACTGTGAGCACGCACAAGCCGGGCACATGACCATAGCGTACCGGTTAAGAACTCCTGCTCGATGGCAACGGCCTCTGTTATAATACGCCGGATGACGTCAGGGTGTGGCCGACGTCTTAAATGGCTAAATAAGAGGCAAGCGAAATCGGTATGCATTCCCTCGTCACGACTAATGAGCTCATTGGAAAAGGTGAGACCTGGCATGAGACCACGCTTCTTGAGCCAGAAAATAGATGCGAAAGAGCCAGAGAAGAATATTCCCTCCACAGCTGCAAAGGCAACGAGACGTTCGGCGAACGTAGAGCGTCGGTCGGATATCCACCTGAGTGCCCAATCGGCCTTGCGTTTAATGCATGGGATGGTCTCTATGGCACCGAAGAGGTATTCGCGGTCATCTGGATCCTTGATATACGCATCGATGAGGAGAGAATACGTCTCGGAGTGAATGTTTTCCATCATAATTTGAAACCCATAAAAAGATCGTGCTTCTGCAATTTGTACTTCGTTTGAGAAACGCGCCACCAGGTTTTCATTTACAATGCCGTCTGAAGCAGCAAAGAAGGCAAGGACACGGGAAACAAAGTATTGCTCGTCGTGTGTGAGACGATTGTTCCAATCACGGATATCATCTTTTAAATCGATCTCTTCAGCAGTCCAAAAGCATGCTTCCGCTTTCTTATACATTCGCCATATCTAGGGCAACGGTTAATTAAGAAGTGAGCACAAAATGGCGGACATACTTCGTGATATTGTATTGGAAAGAGAGTGAACCGACGTTTTGACGGCTTCAACAGAGGTTCCTCACCTGCCAGATAACACTGAGTAATAGAAAAACAGGTGAACGAGGGACGCAGACGCGTACATTCAGGGAGATCCACCTCGCCCACTGCCAAATTATTCTGGCGTCCTCCAGACTCGCCCAATGGCGACTCTGGGGGTGCTGCAGCGTCGGTAGCACAAGAGTCTAACGACAAGGTTGCGAAGGACACTGTAGTCTAATAAAAGTCTGTTCAGAAAGATGGCAGCGTTGTTTGCAGATCATTACTTGCCTGGTCGTCGGGGCGCTCCATCAGACTGTATCGTACAAAGCTTCAAGTTGGAGTCAGACATCAACAAGGCCGGTGTTAGGGGTCTGTGGCTGAGGCTTTGTAATACAGCCCAGGATTAAAGATGACTATGTACCAATGAATCTGGTCCAAGTACTAAGCGCTGGGCGCTAGATTACGATTAAGAAAGTAATATGCTCCCAAGAGGCCTAAACGATGAGTGCAGGTCGAACAATCCAAGGATTGTCTATTGCAGCCGTACAGACTTCCGCTTTCCCTTACGAAGTACTCCTCGGGAGATGGATGGGGGGGGCGCAGGCGGGGGAGTCGAAGGTCGAGCGAAATACCTTGACTGCGAGAGAGAGCGCATAACGGTGGTCGATATGTGATAGCCAAAGATCCCGACAGTGGCCCCAGTGATACACGCGACGGCGCAGAATATGTAGACGGGATATAACGCGGCCGCGACGATGCGAATGATCGAAAAAGGGGTGAACAACATGATGTCGAATGTAATTTTGGCCGCGATGATGACAGGTGAGAGCAGCGCATCAAGGATGAACCAGGCGGCGCGTAATGGGTACAGGGCGGCGAGAAAAAGGTGGAACCCGAGGCGGATGAACAGAGACGACCAAGATAAGAGATGCTGCAACAAGGGGAGAAGCATGACAATTGGGGGAGGTTCCGCAATTGTGGGCACGGTTTCACTGGCCCCAGTCATCGACGTTGAGGTGGACATGACGACAAACGCGCCCTTTGGGTATTCCTTGCGAAAAGGGCATACGTCAAGCAGCCAAAAAAGATATAGCTCAAGTACGAACCAACCAAAGATGTGTTGAGACGAAACTGGCCCGAGCAGGGTCGCTCGCAAGTCAGAGAGTTGGCAGTAGATATCACGTGCTCCCCACTACCCTTCAAGTCGCTCCCAGGATTTACGCGGGTAAGCACATTCTTATGGCAGTATGTATGTTATGGCGTGACACGGTAGTGTTGCGACGGAGAACTGGATTGTCATTCTCTTTGTGGAGACTTAGGCACATCATGATCAGAGTAACAGTCCTATGGCCCCACCACTTTCGGCAGCCGGTAGCAGGAACTCCGCACCGTACAGGGCTTGAACGAGCTGAATATGCCCAACCAAAGTACGCTGGACCTTCGTCTTAATTGACCCTCTCCATTCCAACGCAGACGCTTTGGAGATTCTTGCAATCTATATCCACACCACGGGAAGCTTGGTGTGATACGGGACTAGTTATTTTTCGCACAAGATTCCCTAGTGCTTCGTCTGTCAAGGCAACCAATTCCTTCCGTGTTATTGAACAATTCTGTGAACCGTCTCCACACGCGGTACGAGAAATTTGGGGCCAAAGGGGACCTAGGCAAGGTGACCTTCCTCTGGAGAGAAGCGCTAGTTCTTCATGGGGTCTTTAAACAACTCAACTATTTACCTTGATACTCGGTTCCGGTTATGGATCAGTAAATTGCAAGCATTCAACGGCTGGGCTTGGCCTTGGATTACTTACGCATCATCTAGCCGCATCACCTGCCTTACCCGACACCTCGTCCTCGTCCTCGATGTCGCACCCATTGAACGCCTCCGTGCACATTAGCGATGATACTTGCTACAAGACACAATACCGTTAATGACATCAAGAGAAAGGCATTCTGGATCTGACAAAAAGACATCCAGCAAGCCAGCCGTGGATGGATGAGAAAGCGATGGAATATTATCTCACTGCGCACACGTTTGCAGAACCTAGATCACCAAAGAAAACGACAAATCCATTTCTCGTCAAAGTGTAGTTCTAATCTACAAACGCGTCAGGGTCTTGGACTGAAATACAGCATATATTTCCACCTAGGGTAGACGTGGACAGTATTCATCTGCTACTTCAACTTGGAGAATAATTTTGGGCCAGCGCAAGCCTACAGACAACGTGAACACGACCATGCAAACGTAAAACTGGATAACATACGTCGACACAGTGCATCACGCTTTACATCGCAAAGTTAACGTAGATATACACGGAACTGCATGACACGTACTGGACTTCGTTCCGCAAAGTTCGATCGAAACTATGTTAGTCTCGATTCCAAGGAAATGAAGAAAACATACATCTGTTGAGGAATCTGTCAGCTCATGCCAAAGGACGCCCCTGGGCTACTTACAATTCCTCCACGCAGTCCTCGCCTTTGTAGCCCTGACCCGCCGCGACCTTTTCTTGGCAGTGCTCAAAGTGTCGTGCCAGAGGTGCACACTTCACCGAGCTTTTGCACTGCTCACGAATGATAGGTTGTAACTGGTGAGATAGAGTATAAGCAAAGACGCGGATGGGGAAATGTAGTGGTCCACCGACATCTTCAGGCTCTTCGGAGTCCTCTTCCTTCTCCGCCTGTTCGACCTGTTCGACCTGCGTGACCTCCACAACCTCCTCCTTTTCCTCCGCGTCGGCGTGAACGACGTTCAGGAAGGACGAAAAAAAGGACGAGAGACTCATGGACACGACTTGCGAGGGTGCTTGTGGCGCTGCTTTCGGACAGTCTTCGCGAGTTTACGGGTGGTATCCTTTAAGCGCCGCTCGAAATATATTATAGCTCCGCTTGCTGTTGGCAAACCGCTGGCAGTCGTAAAGTGCGTCCAATGTGACGCTTCCAGCACGCGACGGAGCAGGAGTATATATCGTGTCTATCATCGGGTTCACATCCAGAATGTGTACTCCTCTGCCATGTGGAATTCGACGCCGCGTGACATCACGCATCAATGATGGCGCAATCGGGAGCTATTCAACGATATGTTGCATCGTCTCAGCCAAGTCGGTACGGCACTCGTCTCGTTCGCCACGAAATCATCCTCCACAACCGGCATCGACACATCTCGGTACCGTGCTGCAATGACCACAGGTACCGATTGCAACATCCTGACCTGGACGCTGACGAGCCCGTGCCATGATCGTGTCTGCTGCAATAGCATCACAGAAGCCAGAGATTGCCACCTTTGCATCGGGTTGTTTCTGGGGCGTGGAGCACATCTTTTTGAAGCACTACCCACCCTCTCAGAACAGGGGAATCCTGAAGACAGCGGTCGGGTACACTGGCGGGAAGCAGTCATCCGTCGACCCGAGCTATCGGGACGTGTGTGATGGCGAGACAGACCACGCAGAGGCGGTGAGGATCGAATTTGATCCTTCTATTGTAAAGTATGACGAGCTCGTCGGTGAGCACCACTGCATTTAGTGATTTGTATTTCTGAGACTGACAGATGTCACGGTTGCAGAGTTCTTTTATCGCACCCATGACCCAACGACTGTGAACAGGCAGGGTGTTGATACCGGAACCCGTACGTAGTTTCGTATGATCGTATCCATTCTGATCTCATGCCGTGCAGAATATCGATCCGCCATCTTCACTCACAATCCCGAACAAGAAAGTGTCGCAAAACGAGTCTCAGAAGAGGTCCAGGAGAGACATTTCACGCCCAAAGGCAAGAAAATTGTCACACAGATTGTTGAGGCTGGACCATGGTATAACGCGGAGGACTACCACCAGCTCTACCTCTTCAAGAATCCATCGGGTTACCAATGTCCTACTCACACATTACATTGGTAGTGGCTATCCCGATGAACAAAGAACCTCGACATGTACATTATATATGTAGTATGAATCCAGAATTTGTCGTTCAACGGTTCAACCACAAGATCGCCTCAGAGGAAGTTAAGCCCGTCCCTTTAAACGTAACAAGTAGAGTGGTGCCGAACGGGCGATGTCAATGCGAACCCATCGCTGGAAACGAGGGTACGCTCAACTCTTTGCACCGTCTGTTCTCGTCATGGGCGTTTTTGATTGTGGAAGAATCGTGAAAAAAAATCACCGTAGACAACAGACAGTTTATAGTGGCATCTGTGGGAACATATTACATACACACCCCTAAAGGCCAACTCTTGCCGTCGACTTTGCTTCAAGTTGCAATGGATTCAGACAGTCGACACATACCGTCTGCAGATCCCCTGCGCTGTTAATTAGGGCATTAATTTTCTGGTGAGTGTAAAGCAATTGTTTCACCCCTTGAAGCCCTTACCATCCATCATGATGCTGGTGAAAATGAAATCACAAATCCCACTGATAACCAAAACGGTGCTGGCGATCTTGCGACTCTGGCTTGAGACAGAAGCCTTTCAGATATCCTATCCTATGGCTCAGCCGCGCAAGTTTCAGCTTAATGGCCCGATTCCGAATTGAGTTTTGCTGTCAAACATCCATCCGGCTGCTTATGTAACCGGACCGAGAGCATAGAACTCCTGCACAGGATGAGAGTGAAACTTTGATTAGTTCCTTCGACATGCCCGCAGCCCACAAAGTACCAGAAAACCATCCACTACATTCCTTCCTCGCAGAGCGCGACCCAGGCGTAGAGATTTATGTCACCCACATTGACTCCACCAACGTCTTCACTCGACAGTACGTCGAACATTCTGACCCACTACCTTCGCTGACTAGAAGCTGCACAATCAACGTGTCCCTACATGCCAGACGTCATTTTGCAATGCTAGTGGGAATGAATCTCGTCTGGACCTTTCTCATCATAAGGCGCCTGTTTGGCGGCATGTCTCGTTACGGAGTTTGGTTTGTCGTCGGCAAAGTGGTTCCGACGTGGGGCACGGCAGCACCGAATATTGATATGAAGCTTCTCGGAAACATCCTCTTAGACCTCTTCATCCTCCTAACGCTTATTCCTATCATACGTGATTTTGTCGGTGGTGTCGCAGCCCTGCGTCTTCGCCATGGATTCCCTTCGGGAGAAGTCATCTTCCGTAAACCTAGTGAGTCTACCATAGCGAATATCGTTTCGGAGGCCCCGGAGAAGAGGGACGCCTTCATGAAGGATCTTCTTCGCCGTGCGGTCGACCCTGAAGAGATCAAGCATGCAAGTTTCGGTTTGCCGTGGGAAGAGTGGACGTATGACTACAAAGCGATGGCCGCCGCTTGCGAGCTGGAGAAGAAGGGCGTCATCAATGCAAAAACATGGGAACTCTGTGTGTGGATGAAAATGTCGGATGGCTGGGCGGCTGTGGAACAGGGAGAGGACGATACACAAAGTCAGATCGGCATGATGGAGAAGATGCGGGTATGGTCATTGGCAGGGCAAATTTTGATTTTACTCATGTCTCACCCCACAGGACCACCTGCGTGCTATAGACAAGATGCACGTTTTCCATCAGATGATGGAGGTCATCCAGGCAAAGACAATGTCCAAGGATGGCGCTCCGCTGCCCGTGACCGAGGATGTGGATGCGATCATTGCGGATATTTTCAAGCGCAACGATGTAGATTTTGAGAAGTTGACTGGCGAGCTCGCCAGAGATGCGCCGCTCCCCGCACGGTTTGCCAATAGCTCGAAGAAGCTTGATTGATCGGAGCGCAACATTATGGGTTATCAGTGGTTCTGTAAGCTGCTTGGCACGGCGGCAAGGTCGGCCGAACCAACGGACCTCATACGATAATTGTAGTACGTTTCAGCGTATACGCATCGGATTTATCCTAAAATGTTCCCAAGTCAATGTTCTCTAGGAACCCGTGCGTACGTTCCCGATCTCGATGGAGATATCGTTACCGACTCGATTATTCCTTATTCCCTCGCCGTGCGGCAAGAGTCCGAGTTCACCAGTCACCCTTTGCCCATATCAATGGTGCATCCTCTTGAGGAATGGTATCAGGGCACTCTAATATCGGGCCTACTGGCATGCACATATAGTTGTGGCAGCGCGTTTGACGAGCGAATTGTTTTGAGCGACACTAATTTGTTCATAGGCAGTCCTCGCAAGTTGCGTTGCTTGCAATGGCACACCGTATTTGTTATACTTAATACTCAACACTACGGCTAACGAACCGCGTCGAATTGTGTCATTCCATGGATCTCATACTCCATACTTCTGTCAACCAATTCGTCTCGTTCACTGAACAAATGAGCCTCCACGGAGCGCAAGAATCATTACTTTTGACCCGCTGTGGGGAATGGTCGCGGTTGGCTGCGTCAACCAAAGGCTTCTCAAAAGCTGTATTTCGTACGAGTCGGAGAGCCGTCCTCGTGCGGTCGTCAGCTAGACTATGACGTCGGGCCGCATCAATCTACAGCAAGGCCTGTCTCTGCGTCGTCGGACCTCTCGTTTTCCGATGACCTTCGATAGGCAGACTGGAGAACTTCATGCGTGGCTTATAGGCACTTACGGCACCCGCTAACTTCCAGGGGAGTTAAGCTACTGCAATTATTACGCACTGGCAGTCCAGAAACCAGCTTACAATCTATTTCCGGCCCGGATCAATGATGAACGCAATCGGTGGCTGTAAAGTGAGACCTCGCCCGTCAAGCTCCTCGTCCTTGACAATATCTACAAATCCAGCGATGAAGTCAACCTGATCTGTGAAATGGTTTCTGATAGGTCCTACCCTTCGAGTACCTCGGTTATTTAAGTAAGCTCAAGGACCATGAGGTTTGCAGACCCCGTACGGCTAACCATCTCCAGAAGTCCAGATAGCTGGACTCGAAACATACGGCGTGAGTATAAGACATGGTAAACGTGGCTTCCAGGTTAAAATCGTATGGTATTACGCGACGCGAAGAAGAACGTTCTCAAACAGGTCATAACGTTACCTGGCCCTCGCGTTTCCCGAGTGTTTGCGAGTGTTTTTTTTCTGAATACCTCTGCGGCGTCCCGCGTGATGTACCACTAGATACATGACCAGCCGAAGACTAATCATCACCTTGAGGTTCTGTCGGTGGCAGGATTGCTCACTCGCCGCGCGGCGGAGGGCCGGAAATCGCGCGGGTAGAGTTAGCTCGCCAACGGTCACCGAGCTGTTTCAACCGCTGATCAATTCCCATGCTCGTGCAGCCGTGCTACGACGTGCCAACACCATTTTAGCTATCTTATTGCCCCCGCTGACCACAAGATCAGGGGAGCACACATCGCCGCTTATCATCATCGTCACGTCAATGCGGATATAAAAGCTGTCATCATATTCAACAAAGGTCCACTGCTACGATGCCTCGCGCTTCGTCCAACGCCGCTTCTTCCGACATTTTCAAAGAGAAAGAGGCGCATGCACATGTAGTCTCGACCAAGGACATTGACACTGGTGCACAGATTGTTTCTGGCCTGTCAGGCGTATTACTGGACCCGGTCGAGGCCGTGCGCATCAGGTTCGTTATCTCATTCTCCCTGACTTCTATCGAATCCTAGTGCATACATACTACAACAGGAAGAAGATTGATTTCTACATTCTCCCAATGATGTGCAGTGAGTCCTCACTTGATGTCTCTTTCAAGTGATCTTCCAACCGGCCTCCCTCACGCTCACAGCACTTTATTGGTGAACAACACCTCTTGACCCACTGCCAGTTTCATTTGTTCATGTTTAGCATGTAGGGTCCAATTTATGGATAAGACGACGCTCGGTAGCGCTTCAATTCTTGGAATAATGTGAGAGCTACGTTTCATGGCTATTGTATGAAGTTGCGTTTAATTGATGTCGACGAGCAGCAAAGACACACATCTAACGACTGCTCAGTGAGTGCCCGAATTCACACGGTCAAATTTGTTCCGTCCGCATTGACACGATCCTGACAGGTACAATTGGTATGGCTGTTCACTCTATGATTGCGCGTGACTGATTGATGAACTCGTTCTCAGGCTCGGGACCATATTCTATATCAGTTACTTTATTTTTGAATACCCTCAAAATCTTGCCCTTCAACGATTCCCCGTCGGCAGATGGATGAGGCAAGTGCCGAGACCATTTCGCTACTTCCTTGCCTCACTCACCGTTTATCTAGCTTCAATATCTTCATATGGGGCATAGCGTTAATCTGTCAAGCAGCCTCCAAGAACTTCGCGCAACTCTTTGTGTGTCGATTCTTCCTCGGCATGTGTGAGGGCTCCATCACTGCAGGGTTCATGATTGTCAGTTCCATGTTCTATACACGTAAAGAACAAACACTGCGTGTCGGATATTGGTGTGAGTTATCCCTTGGACATCATTATCTGTGCTGATGGTCGTCTAGTCCTGATGAATGGAACGGGCAAGTGAATCAGACTAATTTAGGACAACATTGACCGGTGCAATGCTGTGCAGCTCAAATCATCTCTGGTTTCATTAGCTTTGGATCTCTACATATTCACACCACAGGATTTGCTCCTTGGCAATGGTGCGGTCCTTGCTGTGAAGTTGTGATAGTCTAAAGGTTGACTATTCGCAAGGCTCATGGTTATCACCGGTATCATAACGCTCACCGTAGCAGTGGTTTACTGGTACAAAAGAGTATCTGGCTAGTGGTTTCGATTGACCGTGTATTTCGCAGGTTCTTCTTCCCTAATTCGCCTACTGATGCATGGTTCCTCACGCCAAGTGAACGTGCGGTGGCGGTCCAGCGACTGAAGGTGAGTAACTAAAATATATTGTAACTCGCTGCCCTATCATCGTTACTCAGATACTTTCTTCACTCTAGGAAAATCAGACTGGCGTGGAAAATAAACATTTCAAGAAGGAACAGTGGGTCTTCATGCGTGCATGTTCATCTTATGGGATTGACAGGTAAGATCAGGATGATCGAGGCACTTCTTGACCCGAAGACGTGGCTTTTTGCGCTTTTTGCTGCACTTGGTGATATACCCAACTCGCTCACCAATCAACGCCAGATCATCGTTTCGTCATTCGGCTTTACCTATCTTCAGACGACGCTTCTCGGCTGCGTTGACGGGGCTATTGAGATGATAACCATCCTGACGGGCATACACATTGCCGCCCGGATACCCAATGGACGTGCCTATGTTGGCGTAATCTACTTCGTTCCGGCCATCATTGGCGTGTTCATAATCGAGTTCCTACCATGGCGAAATCAAGTTGGACTTTTGTTTGGAATCTGGCTCACGGATATCTGCACGACCGGATTCGTGCTATCCCTATCTTGGTTGACCAGCGTAACAGCGGGGCATACCAAAAGGGTGCGTTCATTATTGTCTACTTCTGTCCGATCCTGTACCCAGATTGTCCCATGTAGGTCACGACTAACGCCATCATGCTCAGTGCCTACTGCATCGGCAATGCAGTAGGCCCATTTATGTGGCAATCACAGTACAAGCCAAGGTAATATCGCTTTATCCCTCGGTTACTCCTCAGGAACCAGACGGATGAACAATCTCCTTCTAGGAACCGCATCCCATGGATCATCATCGGCACTTGTTATATCTCTTGTGCAGCATTGCTGCTGATCATTCGCTGGCTATTGGTTCAGGAGAACAAGCGACGGGATGCCGAGCCGCCAACCGATGACGAAGAGGAATTCTTCATCGTAAAAGAATCAGAAGACGGGACAAGTGTGCAAGTCAAAGTGGACAAGGTGCGGCGACATCGTATATGGGCGGACGGACATTTGACGGGGTACCGGAACAGGAATTCATGGACTTGACGGACCGACAGAACCGTGATTACAGATATGTGCTTTAAGGTGTGGCGCAGTTAATGTGGGGCGGGGGGAGAGGGCTAATGATGGTCACGTATACCACTTACATGGCCATGTTCGGGTCAAGGACACGTTAGGTGTTGAACGTGCGATACAACTCACACTTAAACATCAGGCTGTCGATTTGTGGCCAAGGAGTATCGTGACAAACGAGACGTTACGTTTTGAATCCCGGCGAGGCTCGGATTTTGTATAGCTCAGTCCCATTGGGACCATTTTCAAATGTCTCTGTGATCATCTTTGAGTAGCTATAGCGATATTCGAGATGCTTTAGCGCCCTAGAACCCTCCATTGGGAGGCATGCAGGAAAGCACCGACTGTTTCGACCAGTGTCTAGATATGTAACCCTGAGCAAATACTACATGCACCAGCACGAGCAAGAAGAGTCCAGTTTGTATGACTCTTTTGAACGTCGAGCTGCTAATAGAAGTCTTCCCTTACCGGCGTCCTAGGACAAAGTTTGGAAGAAATTCTAAGTCTGGTCTGGCGGATCGATGCTGCTTGCACCATTCAGAGTCCAGTCGTGAGAAAGCAATCATGCCGTGGGACATGAGAACGGAAAGAAGTAGGCCATGCAGAAGTTACGAAAAGCCGCAACCATCGCACTCGGCCACACGGACAGATGTGGCGGCTGTCCCAATACCCAATAGTCCATACATTAGCCCACTGAAAGTATTATGGATATGTATGTATATCTATCAGGCCTACCCGACTTGAGCGGAACACAAACCCTATGGATGGTGGAAATTACGGCGCATATTGAAGTTTTGTGTGGTGGGAAGTGCTAGTGGCGCACATAAAGCGCCTTTGGAGGCAATAATACTGCGTTGAGTAACATCGTTATGTGTTTTACCCATCTCCGCTAGTACTTGCTGCGTACAGAATGAGGCTTGACCGGCTTGACCCATAAGGTCTAGGCTCGGCCAAACTGCGGCCATGAGTTGCGTCTTTGAAATGAAAGCGCTTGCCCCGTTACTCGAGTTATAACTGAGCTATTCGACGCACAGAACATACATTCAATATTCCCCGCACGATGGTTTCACGAGCAAGGTCAGTCTTCTCTTTTTTTTAACCAAAAAAAGCTTCTGACAATCTGAAACGATCGCCCTGGCAAAGTATTGCCCAAGACGTGTTCGGGTCACGGGAAATGGTCGGCCTCACATGGGATACCTTCCTGGCGTACATTCTTCCCCCTTTCATGAGTCAGTATTTGATGGGGGTGTTGGTCCAGTTCGAAGGAACACGCGTCTACCGTTTGGCACTATTACCGGTCACGGTCTGGTTAGCTTGGCGGGCAACCCTGGTACACGTGCCAGGAGGCAAGGATGGCCCAGTGAACATCACGCTCATTGTAAGTCTTAGTCGCCTTGCGTTTGGCGCCAACTTATCAGGATTACCTTAGCTTCAGATGTATTCCATCGCTACGCGTACTGCAGTGTGGGCGTTTGCGCGATCCACATATCGGCGTCATAGCACAAATGGCGATCGTGCGAACGGAAATCACGATTCGGATAATGAAAATGTCAGCTTCTATACCGCATGCTGGAATACCTTGGATCTCTTGATGAACCCTCGTGGACTGGGATGGAACTGGCCCAGAGGGCTGATTGTTCCTAAACCTGTGCTCGAGACTAACTCGCGTCTCGTGTTCGTCCTGTTAGCGGCGACCCAAGCAGTGCTGCACGGCTTAGCTATGGATGCGTGCACGGAGATGGTCCATATCCTGGGACCCGAGACGTTTGGTTCACCCAACGGTGGCTCTCTGTTTGACGGATCCCTTCCACCCGCAGCGGAACTATTGCGCTCTATGTTTGTATCAGCGCTGACGGTTATCACAGCTTATTGTGGCCTGCAGTACACCCATCAGGTTCTCGCCCTCTTATGCGTCGGTGTTTTTCGCCAGCATCCATCGCAATGGCCGCCACTGTTCGATTCACCATGGTTATCAACATCGTTGGGAGAGCTATGGGGCCGTCGGTGGCACCAGATGATGCGCGACATGGTGTTGACACTAGCCGGGGAGCCGTTAGACCGCCTCTTTGGCCGGTTGTGTGGCATTCTGGGCGCCTTTTTGGCATCGGGTATCTTCCACGACGTCGAGCTGCAGGCTTCGGGAGGTCAGGATGCATATCCGGGCATGCTCGTCGGCTTCTGGGTCATGAACGGCATGGGGATCGTACTGGAGCGGCTGTGGCAACGAAAGACTGGGAGACCCGTACGCGGGATGTGGGGGCGATTGTGGATGGTGGGATGGTTGTTTCTGTGGGGTGTTCCCGCGGCAAACGAGTATGCGAAAGCGGGGAGGTTTAGTGCGATGAGACTGCCGGGTGGCCTCGAGCCAACCCGTGCGTTTGTCGCGTTCATTTATGGTGACTGGTGGCGGTAGATCGGGGTGAGCAAACCTCCAGCTTGAAAGAAAACGCGCATACTCACGCAACTTTAGGTCGTGGTCCAGAAAAACGTTTCAACTCTCGAGTGGGCAGAATTGGTGGTTCCGAATGTCAACCTGTCACGTGTATGATACCGTTAGATCGTCATTGCACCAGTAGACCTTGTATCCGTATGGCGGACTCAGGCCCCATAGAGAATGTTCTGTCAGAACCTGCTTTTATCTGTTTCTTAATAGTACCTCACTGATCGAAACTTTGACTCGGACCAACAGCTACCAGTGGGCAACTCCAACTTTCAGGTTGTTGAAATCGAGAAATTAGACCGAACATTGGCGACAGCGGCCCAAAACATTTCAAAATTATTCAGTATTCGACCGCAGTGGCGATGCGGGCTAATGCGGGCCGCTCATACCATTATAGCCCACCAGGTGCGATGACCCTGAGTTGCCATTTACCACCAAGTCGGACACCTACGTCATTCTCGTTCTGATGGCGGTTCTATTCCCCCCTTCAGCCGAAGTACATAAAGCAGGCCGATGTCGCCCTTTTGGTTTAGACGACTAATCAACGAAATAGTGCGGGCATCCAAAAGCGGCGGACATGCCTCGTGGAAACCCTGTACCACGCGAATCGATGTTCCCCAGTTCCAACTGCAATGGCTTCACACCAAAGGTGAGACTCTGCTCGTCCTGATCACCGTGGCAGGTCTCTACGACAACTGAAAGCCTTGTCGAAGCCCTGCTTGTGACTCCACAAAATAAAACCACCCTCACATGGGCCACTTTTCTTGCCTACATTCTTTTGCCCCTCGTGTGTCAATACCTAATGGGAGTGCTTGTTCAGTTCGAAGGAACACGCTACTACCGCATCGCGTTACTGCCCATACTTGTGTGGTTTTCTTGGTGCGCGACATTCGTCGACGTGGCAGGAGGCGATCCCAGACAGGTCCAGCTGAATACCGTGTACACCGTGAGTTCACTCGTCGGCACCACTTCTCCTGATCCCGACACAACGAATTTAAGACTCATATGTGCACCATCTCAATGCGCTCTACAGTCTGGGCTTTTGCCCGACAACCTTACCGCCGTCAAGACCTTTCAGGGAAAGAAGACAGCACAAGCTTGGAAACCATCTACGCTGCATTTTGCAATACTTGGGATCTGATGCTGAATACGCGTGGCATCGGATGGAATTGGCCACAAGGGCTTGTCATCCCCAAACCGACCTTCGAAACGGATTCCAGAGTGATATTCGTATTGCTGTCGATAGTCCAACTTGCCTTCGATATCTTGGCTTTCGACGCATGCATTCAAGTCATTCGCAGCTTCTCCCCGCAAGCATTTGGTTCGATGGCCGGCGGATCTCTGTTTGATCACACCCTCCCACTTTTCCTAGAACTTTTGCGGGCCATATTCGTGTCCCTGTTAACCGCCGGGATGGCATACTTTGCGATACAATGCGGCTACCTGTCCGTAGCCATAGTATGCATCGGCTTGTTCCAGCAACATCCCTCCCACTGGCCACCACTATTCGACTCACCGTGGCTGTCGACTTCCTTAAGCGAACTCTGGGGTCGTCGATGGCATCAATTGATGCGCGACCTATTCGTGGGGCTCGGTGTCCAGCCATTCACATACATTTTCGGCAAGGTTGGCGGGCTTTTCGGAGCTTTCTTAGTCTCTGGTGTTTATCATGCTATCGAACTACGATCTTGCGGAGGAGGGGGGAACCCGATTATTATTATCCGCTTTTTCATTATGAACAGCATCGGGATTGGACTGGAGCGTATGTGGAAGAAAGCAACAGGGAGGCGGGTTGGCGGAGTATGGGGATGGACGTGGACGTTTGCATGGCTTGCACTTTGGGGAGTTCCAGGGATCAACGAATGGGCCAAGGCGGGGCGGTTTGGGACGGTGAATTTGCCAGGCTGGCAGTTTGAGCCGTCGCTCATGTTGATGAGGTTTGTCCGGAAATGTTGGGGGGCGGTTGGACAGCGGTGACTCTTTCAGGTCCGGCTCTATCTCTCGACACTCTAACGGGCTGTGTGACTTGAATCATGAATCGGGACTTATAACCTGTATTCATGCGAGTGTGCGCTATTCAAATGTTTGAAGTCCACGAAGAGGGCTAGCGCATATTGACGCCATAGGGCCAGATGGTCGCGTTCAAAAGTCAGTAACATTGGTAACAATACCACCCAACGTGCTCTCAGTAAATTCTTGCTGTCAGGATCGGAGCGAACGCGCATTGGAAGCTAAAGGGGAGAAGGACGGGCTCATTGGCTCCTTCGTGTCGTTTCAAGAGCCATTGAGCATGCATTTCGGGTACTTGTCCTGTGCGCGGAGATGATTACACTTGTGCGGTTGCTCCGCAGTGGAGTTGGACCCGAGGAGGTGGACGGGACAGGATAATGGCGTCTATTTCGGATGTGGCGTGAAACTTTTCTCATATTTTGGACCGCCATGAACACATGTCGCCGCTCGGTCATGAATATGGCGCAATTGGACTTCATTTCTGACTGAGCCCAGTAGTTCTCCACAAATGACAAGGGAACACGAGGCAGTAATTCTGAGTCTAAATCCATGGGTACGGTGCGGCATATGGTCATCCAAAAGCGTGCATGCTTCCCGTCCGGGTTCGGAGAACTGCCAACGTATCTGGTCCTTATCCTCCACCGACGACAATGGCCTCGAACGAAAGGTCAGTGCTGTCTTCTTATGTCCAGTGTAGTGACGACTATTTCCAGCTTGCTCGAAGGTTCGTTTTTGACACCGTGGCAGAGTAAAATTAGCCTCACGGGCTCTACTCTTCTTGCCTACATCCTTCCGCCTCTCGTGTGTCAGTATGTCATGGCAGTACTAGTCCAGCTTAAGGGAACACGTTACTATCGCCTTGCACTATTGCCCATTCTCCTGTTACTTGCTGGACGCGGCACATTTGTCGACGCAACGGGAGACAATCCCAGACAGGTCCAGGCAAATACCGTACTCATCGTGAGTAAATCCAATTGATATCGTTCGTCATCGACATAATCGACTCCAGACTCATATGTGCAGTATCTCAATGCGGGCTACTGTTTGGGCTTTTGCCAGACAACCATTTCGCCGTCGAAATCTCTCAGAAAAACAGCATGACCGGGGCTCAGAAAGCGTTTATACTGTATTCTGGAATGCCTGGGATTTAATGCTGAACCTTCGGGGGATCGGATGGAATTGGTCACGAGGGCTGGTCCTCCCTAAACCCACGTTTGAAACGAATTCACGAGCAATCTTCCTCCTGCTTTTAGCTGCCCAACTCGCCTTGCACGTATTCGTCTTTGACGCATGTCTTCAGGGCATTCGCATCTTATCTCCGGAAACGTTTGGCTCGGTCGATGGTGGATCCCTATTTGACCACACTCTCCCGCCGCACCTTGAACTCTTGCGAGCCGTGTTCGTCTCCTTGTTGACAGCTGCGGTGGCGTACTTTGCGCTATCACACGGCTACTTGTTCCTGGCCATCGTATGCACCATCGTGTTCCAGCAACATCCCTCTGAGTGGCCCCCGCTTTTCGATTCTCCATGGTCATCGACTTCGTTGTCCGAACTTTGGGGCCGTCGGTGGCATCAGATGATGCGTGAACCGCTGGTCGGTCTCGGTGCCCGGCCATTCAAATACCTGTTCGGCAGTTTCGGCGGTCTGTTCGGGGCCTTTTTAGTCTCTGGCATTTTTCACGATATCGAACTACGGTCCTGCGGGCGTGGAGGGAACTCGGTCACCGTCATCGGGTTCTGGGTTATGAATAGCGTCGGAGTCGGGCTGGAGCGTGTATGGAAAAAGACGACGGGGAAGCCGGTTGATGGAGTATGGGGGCGGGTATGGACGTTTGGATGGCTCGTACTTTGGGGGGTCCCGATGGTGAACGAGTGGGCCAAGGTGGGGCGATTTGGGGCTTTGAGTTTGCCGGGTCAGTTGGAGCCATCGCTCGCGCTGGTGTCCTTTGTTCGGGAATGTTGGAAGGCTGTCGGGCACTAGGATATGATCTTTGGAGGACATCTCCTTGGATACTCAGCATTGACAATCACTTTGGTAGGACTACTGGTCGATTGACCTGTTTGAGTAGCGCATTGACAACTTGAGTGGCATCACGCGTATTGGTGGTAGCGCAGACGTTGCTCTATGCCACCACAGTCTTCACACCTCTGCTAAACATTCTTCTACGTTGTCGATGGCAAACCCGAGTTTCCTTCCGACCCTCCCCCAGTCCGATATCCTCCAGGCAGTTCAGGTGCAGAAAATCCGATCCCCCGGCTGCCTCGCCTGATCCCATCTGCTTCCACAGCTCATACAACAAGCTTACTCACCAACAACTGCCGGCTCTTCGGACACACAACGCCGTCTTCAACAAGAACTGTTTGACATCCAAAAACGATTCGAGGCTTGGGGTTTGGTTATCCCTTTCCTCAACCACCATGATGTCAACGTCCAATTCTTCGGTGCGCACACTGTCCAGGTCAAAATTGCCAGAGATTGGTGCGCCACTGGTCATGCACGCCAACTGGGTCGACTAACAGTGGCCAGGGACTCGTTTCCATCGGACAACGCCACTGCCCTACGCGATTTGGTGCTCGAACTCACATCCCATTTGATCGCCGCGGACAAGAGCAAAATCATCCTCCGTAAACTATTCGTTGCGGTAATACGGCCATCTTCGGATACGTGTTTACTCATGTTAACATGGTCCTCTCTAGATCACGTCACTGGCACTGAAAATTGCCCCAGGGTCTCCGTCAAAATGGCCAGAGTGGATCGTGACAACCGTCGAATTTCTCTCTCGTCGTGGAACACCTACGGAAAGTTTGCTCGATTTCCTGTCTATCGCCGCGGAGGAGGTCGAAACGGCTGATTTAATTGGCACAAGCAAGTAAGCGTCGCCCGCTGAGCACTCGCATATCCCGGCCAATATCCAAGTTAGAATGCAGATGCAGCAGACACTTCTGGACGCCGCTCCACTCGTCGTGCGGGCTGTCGTCACGATAATAACTCGACCCCGAAGTGAAATGCGGACTCGCGAACTAGAATCCGCACTGAAATGTCTACAAGCATGGATGTCTGTCCTTCGCGGAAAGTATGAGTTGCGTAACATTCTTGTCGGCCATTTGTTGAGATGATGTTTGATAGCGATATCACTCCTCTCATCCCAATGTTAATCTCGCTACTGGCCCCTGCGACACCGGAGGCCGATATCGATCCCGAAATTTTCTCTTCCGCCTCGGATGCACTGCAAGAGATTATGACGCGCTCTTCCTTAGCCGGTGGTGCTGGTGTCATGTCGCTCACGCTCCCGCTACTCGTTTGGATTGACACATGGGGTCCTCGAATTCTTCAGTCATGTACGTTCCTCGTCCCGGCTGGTGCTACATAGGATGCCGAGATCTGAAATTATAGCCGGCGAAGCCCCAGAGCTCTCTCATTCTCTGTGCAAGCTCATCGTAACTCTAGGCGATCATTCGAACAGCTATTTTGCCGCCAACATCGCCTCACAAGTGCCTGTTGCAGGTTCTGCGAACACACGGTCGCAACTCATACAAAGTTTCCTCCAACTACTGCTCGCTTATAGTGGCCTGCCTGGTTACTTTGGGGTAGATGAGGAGGAGAGCGAGATGACGCTTGGGTTTTGGTATCTTTTCCAGGAGTCTCTCTGGAATGTGGAGTACGATGATGACCGGGATGATGAGACGGGTAGCATGCCACCTCTGGATGCGGAAGAAAGAGATAGGCTGGCGGTAGTGAATGCTGTATATGTCGAGCTCGTGAAGATCTTAAGGAGAAAGGTTGCGTGGCCGCATCTGAGTATATTAAGTGGGTGGCCAAAAGGTGGGCTACTTGAAACTTTGGATCCGAGCACCCGCGCGCTAACATAGTGTTCGATGCGGGATAGATCAGGTCGAGAAGTTTCAGGTGTCAGTGTTTCCCCCCTTTTGCAGACAAGCCTGCTCATGGATTTCAGTTATCGGAGGGATGTGGGCGACACACTTATCAATGCGTATGTGCGCGTCGTTGATACTACGGATAAGTCTGACCGTTCAATGCAGATACTATATTCTCCGGAATGACATGATGGGTTATTATTTGAATGATATCCAAGAGCGTCTTGCAGGTCATCCCGAACCCACTGGATGGGAGGTAGGATATTCTGTCCCTCTCTCATTTCATTCCAATTCATTATTGTTTGTCAGGAAGTCGAAGCCACTTTGCATTGTGTCATGTCTGTTCAGGAGGCAGTCCCTCTCGCATACGACGAGTTCATTGCTCGACTGTTTGGGCCAGACGTACTTGGACGCCTACCTACTACCGGTCAAGACAGGATACGGCGTACCGCGCTTACTCTTACCGGTGAGCTGCGTCTCCGGTTATCAGCGATGATCTGAACTCGTTTCTGGATGCAAAGGTGCGTACGCGTCATGGTTCACGACCGAGTCTATCACGCGGATACCTACATCGTCTCCATCTCTTCTCATGAACGCTATCTCGTATGTCGTTGCTGCTCTCCCTGAGCCGTCTCTCTGTCTCCCGGCCGCGAATGCGTTGCGAGATCTCTGCGATGCGAATCGGGCTGCTCTTGCCCCGCATATAAGTGCCTTTGCAGAGCTGCATGCAGGGCTGACGGGTATACCAGTGAGTGATAGTGTGCACTTACTCCGCGAGCGCTTCTTACCGTTCGCATGCCTTAGGACACGGAGAAAAGCAAGGTTTTGCAGTCAATAGCGAGCGTTATTCAGGCATTGCCACCGGAAGAGGAAATTCCGCCTGTACTTGCGATCGTGAGTCCCGTTATTGAAAAGTTGGAACAGGCTCTGCTATCCTCGTCACGGGTGTGTACGCGACGTGTGTCATGGCATGGTGAGAGGCTGATACACTTGTTAGCTGCCTGAAGAAGCGCGTGCCGTGGCCATTGCTCAACTCCAGACGTTGTCCGGAGTGGCCAAGGGGCTTACTCGTACTGTTGATTCGCTGCTTATCATCGATGAAACGCCTGCGGAGCGGGCGGAAGCGGAGCGTTTGCAGCAGGCGCGTGATGATTACAGGATGGTCGCGCTCCGGGAAAGTTTGTTCACAGCAGTAAAGAGAGCATTCGAACTGTGGTCGACAGATGCGAGCGTGTCCGATGTGAGTTAATTTTGCTCGTGTGAGATGTGTGGTAGTAACAGTGTATGACGCGCAGGCGCTGAGCGAGTTCTTGCGCTCTATTACGTCGTTGCCTAGCGATATCACGTTGTTGTCCCTGCCGCCAGGTCCGCTGCTGGGCCTGGTGTGCATTGCGTCTCAGAGGCAGCTCACGGCAGTGTGGCTGTCGCTAGCCAATATGCTCGTCATTCAGCTGGATCCACCTATGATGTTTATGAGTTCGACATTGAAGCCATCACCGAATGTCGAGGGCATGGCGGTGGTGTCGAACATCTTGCCTGTTCTCCTGCAGGCATCGCTATCGATGCTTGCCCAGCCAGGGGTTATGGAATCAGTGAGGACGGTCTGATATAGATAGCGAGCGCTGGAGCTAATACATGCTTTAGAACCCTGACATCATCCAGGGATTCTTTGCTTGCTTGGACAGCGTGAGTTTCTATCCGGTCGGATTGTCGGTTCTCAGACGGTGACGGCGGGACGTGTGTGTGTAGGTCGCAAAGCATTTTGTGGCGGTGTTTTACAATTTGCCACCGGGTGCCCTAGATGCATTAATGCAATGTGCCGTCAGCTCCCTGTCGCTCCAGGAACGTTATTCTTTGGTTGCGACATGCACGTTCCTGGTGCGTCGAAGATCCTGCCGAGCCTGTGGCACTGGGCTGAACGATAGCCTCGTTAGGAAACCCTCATCCGACGCACTGCGGGAAGCGATGATCTGGGCGAGGCGAGCACGATTCTCTTTCAAATGCATGGTCGGCCGATTCTTCGGGCGGTTCTATCGGGGTTCGCGGGTGTCGCGCCCAGGTCAGCCACTCAAAACCTGATTGAGCTGTTGTCTATGATGGCGTCAAAATACCCGTCTGAGACGAGGGAGTGGATGAACGAGATACTTTTTATGGTAGGTGCTAGCGGCCTTGGGATGCTTCTGTTCTCACACGAGTGCCGTCCCAGGAGGATTTCGTACAGTCCAAAGCGACGCCAGAGGCTAAGCGGGCGTTTGTCAAAGCTGTGGTTGGGTAGGTCACCCGTGTTGATCCGGGCCGCGTGAACGCCCTGACGATGGCCCATCCGTTAGGTCGAGGTCGCCGAAGAGGACCAAGGAGGCTGCCCAGCAATTCACGCTTATCGCCCGGGGATTGGAAGGGACCAGTTTCGGGTACGCGTCCGTCAGTATGTGACTCATAGACTGTTCGTTCTGAGCGCGTGGTGCTTGAATGCCGGACCTCGGACATGCGCCACGGGTGGTGTGTCTTATATAGTGGGCTCGGATTTGTCGGTTTGTGCTTGCTGTTGTGCGCGTGTGTGTTTCTTGCTGGAAAGAAGCGGGGTATGAGAATGTTCGCTCTCACTGTGGGTAGTGCGGTGAGTTTTCGAGCCGGGGCCAATCGTGGCTCCTATATTACTATGACATGGTTTTTTTTTGGTGGCCACTGTGGTGTCCTTGGCCCCCGCGTTGATATGCGGAGGTGTTGAATCGTCGGCAACAGAGCGGCCGAGAGGGTGCGACCGGGCCGGGACGGATGCCGAATCCGGCAGGAGGGTCGGGGAGGGCGGAGATAATATTTATAAACATGAGGCTGTGATTGGCTAGACCGGGTAAACTCAATCACAAGGGCTTGTTTATAAAACGGGCGTGTCGGTCGGAAATAGCCGGAATCTGTGCTTTTTCGCTTTTGTAGCTCTGGCCTACCCTCCACCGTAACTCGTCCGTGTCGTCTCCGGCGATGCTCAGTCTCACTCCTCGAGCTTGTGATGCCCTCCGCGTCGTGCGCCGTCTTGCTGCGGGCATGGCTACCGTCGCCCCCCGCATCGGCGATACAAAGGTGCCCATGTCGCTCCTCGAAAAGAGCGCGTACATCAACTACCAGCGCATCGAGGACAACCTCGCCATCGTCCGCGAACGGTGATCGCGCTCACTTATTTATGTCTATGTATCGCTCATACCTCCCAGGCTGCGTCGCCCACTGACGCTGTCGGAGAAGATTGTATATGGCCATTTGGACGACCCTCATAACCAGGATCTCGTTCGCGGTGTGAGCTACCTCAAACTCCGTCCAGACGTACGTTTGGCTTGTCGCGCTCCCTCTACGCTGCTCACCGATGATATGTCAGCGTGTAGCTTGCCAGGATGCGACTGCCCAAGTGCGCTATGCTTCGTTTGATGACGGCCCGGTATGTGCTTATGTAACCTAGATGGCCCTGTTGCAATTCATGTCGGCGGGTATGGACACTGCCGCCGTCCCCACGACGGTCCACTGTGACCACTTGATCGAGGCCCAAATTGGCGGCGTCAAGGATCTCGCGCGTGCGATAGATATCAACAAGGAAGTCTATGATTTCTTGGCAACCGCTACCGCCAAGGTGAGTTCACCTCCTGCTCCGCGCATCGTTGATCTAACTTGCGGATCAGTATGGTCTCGGGTTCTGGAAGCCGGGTTCCGGTATCATTCACCAAATTATTCTCGAGAACTACGCATTCCCTGGTGGCCTCATGATTGGCACTGATTCTCACACGCCTAATGCGGGTGGCCTCGGAATGGTTGCCTGTGGTGTTGGTGGTGCTGACGCTGTGGATGTCATGGCTGGCATTCCTTGGGAACTCAAGTGCCCTAAGGCTATCGGTGTTAAACTGACTGGCAAGATTGGTGGCTGGACCACTCCCAAAGGTTGGGTCTCCAGTGACCCTATGTATTTGGGTTACTAATGACATTTACACTCAAGACGTGATTCTCAAGGTCGCCGGGATCCTCACCGTCAAGGGTGGAACGGGCGCCATTGTTGAATACCATGGTTCTGGTGTCGAATCACTCTCCTGCACGGGCATGGCCACTATCTGTAACATGGGTGCTGAGATCGGTGCGACTACCTCCCTCTTCCCCTTCAACCACCGTATGGTCGATTACTTGAACGCAACCAAGCGTTCAGATATCGCTCAATACGCCCAGCGCTTCTCTCACAACCTCCAGGCTGATGAGGGTGCAGAGTATGACCAAGTTATTGAGATTGTAAGTCCTGTCTCTCAATGTCCTCAGCATGCGTTGAGCCTCGTGACTAGAATTTGTCTGAGCTCGAGCCGCACATCAACGGCCCCTTCACCCCTGATCTTGCTACCCCTCTCTCCAAATTCGCCACGGAGGTCAAAAAGAACAACTGGCCTCAGGAGCTCAAAGTTGCTTTGATTGGTTCCTGCACCAACTCTTCCTACGAGGACATGTCTCGCTCTGCTTCCATTGCCAAGGAAGCTCAAGCACATGGCCTTCAGGTCAAGAGCAAGTTCACTATCACCCCTGGTTCTGAACAGATCCGTGCTACCATTGAGCGTGACGGTCAAATCGGTGTCTTCGAAGATGTTGGTGGCCTCGTGCTTGCCAATGCTTGCGGCCCATGCATTGGTCAATGGGACAGACAGGATGTTAAGAAGGGTGATGTTAACTCGAGTGAGTGGGCTCTCAATCCCTGAGGACCCGTCTAACTTTCCCAAGTTATCACCTCGTACAACCGCAACTTCACCGGTCGCAATGACGCCAACCCTGCCACGCACGCTTTCGTTGCTTCTCCTGATGTCGTAACTGCAATGGCCTTTGCTGGTGACCTTACGTTCAACCCCGTCACGGACAGCCTCACCGGCACTGATGGCAAGCCCTTCAAGTTTTCGGACCCTACTGGCAATGAGCTTCCTCCTCGTGGCTATGACCCTGGCCAGGATACCTTCCAGCCTCCCCCTGCCGACCGCGCTGCCGTTGCCGTCGCTGTCAGCCCTACCAGTGACCGTCTTCAACTTCTTCAGCCTTTCCAGCCCTGGAATGGTGAGACCCCCACCGATCTCCCTGTGTTGATCAAGGTCAAGGGAAAGTGCAGTAAGTGAATAACATTCCTGATTGATGTAGTAGTTAATGTTACTTTGACAGCAACGGACCACATCAGCGCTGGTGGACCTTGGCTCAAGTACCGTGGACATCTCCAGAACATCTCCCGTAAGCGAAATCTTGGTCTAGCTGGAACTGTCTTCTGATCATCTCCTAGAGAATTGCTTGATCGGTGCCATCAACGCTGAGAACGGCGAGGCCAACAAGATCAAGAACTTGATCACTGGTGACTACGATGGTGTTCCTCAAACTGCTGCCTACTATCGTGACCGCGGCATCAAATGGGTTGTCATTGGCGACCACAACTATGGTGAAGGTTCCTCCCGTGAACATGCTGCCCTCGAGCCCCGCTACCTCGGTGGCCTTGCGATCATCGTCCGCTCCTTTGCACGTATCCATGAGACCAACTTGAAGAAGCAGGGCATGCTTGCTTTGACGTTCGCTAACCCTGAGGACTATGACAAGGTTCAACCCCAGGACAAGGTTGACATTCTCGGGCTGGAGTCGTTTGCCCCTGGCAAGAACCTGACTCTCGTCGCCAAGCATACCGATGGTACCACAGATGTTAGTATTCGAAGTGGCCCACTATAAACTCGAGGCTGATGGCTTTCGTTCAGGAAATTCCTCTTGCGCACTCCTTCAACGAGGGTCAAATTGAGTGGTTCAAGGCTGGCTCCGCCCTCAACTTGGTCTGTGTGCTTGCTTACCTATTATCTCCGTTACTGACGCAAATCTTTATCAGATGGCTGCCAAGGCAAAACAGTAGATGGATTAGACTAGACGAAATCCGCGACGAGATCACAGGACCTCGCCTCACTACACACTCTCTAACCGCTCTTTGACGCATACTCGTGCCATCCACCCCTCGTCTAGGTTGGAACTATTTGGTAATGATGTGCATGTATTTTTCCCCTTCATTGTGTCATGTTGTTCTGAAATTCATTTTGTTTCTGTTTGACCATCTGCACACGCTGGCCATGATTTTGTCTACAAACCCATGTAATATCACTCGCAGGGGCGATTTTTCAGCAATCACACGTATCGTTATGACCTCTAACGCACACCAGCGGCGTTACTGCGTGGACTCATCGAGCAAAGTTGCGAACAGCGTGAAGTCGTGGGTATGTTTGCTCTTATTTGGGTTAATTGCTTGAACAAGCGTTCAACACTTGACTCCGAGTTTGAAGTGATTCGTTTGAACTTCAAACGAGTCAAGTGGCACAATTCGTCCGTCCTTCAACCTCTCTTTCAGCTCCAAGGAATCGAATTACACGGCGATTAATAGCAGGTTTGATGTGAGGGGATTCTCCTGTGTATTTGGCGGCGACTTGACAAGTTACAGAGTTACTTCGCCCGATTGCTTGAGTCGTACACTATGCCGCTCTTTGAATGGGCTTTGTGCGGTGAGTTTATCGTGATTTTATTTCCATCACCAAGTTCAGTCCCATTTGCTCAAGTTCCAAAACGACTGAAAGCCCCGATCATACCCAACGAAATATATCTCTACATATTAGAATATGCCATGCCATCTATCCGACCAGACGGTCCAGACCGACAGGATCTCGCGCTCGGTGCCACCCTCTCGTTAGTTTGCAGGTTCTTTGCAAACTTGTGTCTACCACGCATGTTTGAGGCCATCTATTTCTCCGGTTGCACCTTGGACACCTATGACGAGGACTGCGGGATGACGTCTGGAGCCATCTTATGCACACAAATTGCAGCAAAACAGCCCCTTGCGCTCGCCCTTGCAAAATGTGTCAAAGTATGCGAATTCGGCGCCGAATGGGAACCGGGAACAACGAAGCCGGCACGTCAGTTTGTCAAGATGTGCCTTACGGGGTTGTCGCACATGACCAACCTTCGAGAAGTCCGCTTTACAGAGAGTAAGGTGGACGCGGACCACTGGCGTGCCATTTCAGCACTGGGAT